>JAYECN010766611.1:0-159619 GCA_035222435.1 Microcambeva ribeirae | reverse complement strand
AAGAAATTCCTCCCCACTTTTCTTCCCCCCCCCCCCCCCAAATGATTTATTACATTAGGCAACTAGAGTGGCAACAGGATTTCTCCCCAGGATATTAATTATTAGAAAAAGAATAAATAGGCATGAACCTAATATTGGAAAAGGATTGCATACAATATGTACAGAAATTCCGATCTTCGTCAGATAGGAGGAGATGCAAAGTCTTGCAGTATAAGAAATTAGTTGCCCTTTAGCAGCATTTTCTGTGATCTGGAAACATTTGTAGCTTCAGTAAATCTACATCCTCTGTTGTTGAATGCATTTTATTTTGGGGTGTGTGAAATTGAAATGTGGAAAGAAAAACAAGCTTATGTTGCTCCCCCGTGCTGACATACAGTGCAGGGCTAGTCCACAACTGTGAATTCACAAAGCAGGAGCGTCTTCGCTTGGTCCTTGCTTTGGTGCTGTGCGTCTTAATTTTCTTTACCTTGGTATTTTGTGCATTTTGCTCTCACTTTTATTTATATCTTGTTTGTCTGACTTTTGTTATATGTCCAGAGAGAGGTAACAAATTAAGATGCTTCTTGGGGAAGCGGCACCTTCCAACTCCCATTGCAGAAGCGATTCTCAGGCATGGGAGGCATGTGTCCCACTGCAGGGTATGACCTTCTTCCTCCACAGAATTGTTATACCTAGTTCACTACCACCTATGATCTGACGCATTCAAGCTTTTCACTTAAGCCTAGTCCAAATTGTTGATCAAACCTGCAAAAATTCAGTGTGTTATAGAAATAACTAAATACTTAAACTTCTGTTGAGTTATGTAATATGAGTTACTGTTCTGTGATGGATTTAGATCTGGCCTTACTGGAGACTTTTTAGTTTTTAACTGCTCATACTGCAGGTAGTGTGTGTTTGTATCTGTATTTCAGCATTATGATACAGATTTAAAAAAAATCCATTTTATTGGAGAAGACAACTTTTGTAGAAAATAAATGTTGACTGATTATTTTAGTCTTTCTTTGCAGTGATCTAAATTGGCAGTAGCAGCGCAGGAGTCAGACAAGCGTAAGTGTAAACGTGCAGCAGAAAACTTGACTCTGGAAGCTTGAGGCTATTGAGATCAATAGGTTTACCCAGGACTTGTGACAGCACAAAAGAGATCTCAGTCAGCAGTGGTAAAAGCCAGAGGTCTGTTAAACAGTGACCTTTCTGTCTGTGTGGTCAGGAAATGCTAAGTTTTGAAGGTATCTGTTGAAATGGGTAAAATACTGATTTTTCATATTGTAGGCTGCAGTTCATTTGCTTGCAGACTGAGTAAAGTGGCTTGGGCTCATGCACTGGTGGTTCTGCTTGTTATATAAAATGTTTAAATATTCTTCATGAAAGATTGGTGTTCAGATATGCTTCCCTCTTAGCTCCGTGGGGGAACCATACCTGAATATTAACTCAAAAAAGGCAGAAAGTCTTCCAATGTAAGAAAGGAAAAAGTAATATGGAATAATGTGACTTCCTGTGAGAGGCTGTGAATGAGATGCCTGCCATGACAAGGCCTGAGGGAACTGTTACTGATCAGGGCTGCCTTCTTGCACATCTCGTTATTGATGGCTCAGGCAGTTGGACTCAGCAGTCCTTGGCTTTGATGGGGTTTCCATGGGCTGCAAAGGTCTTGAGATTCTGCATCCACTAAGCAGATGGTGTTACCAGCCAACAGGAATCTATGTAGGGTTGTTATATCAGTATCAAATACATTGTCTGCTTGGAGAATTTTTTTCTTAATGCAATGCAGATGCAGCAGGATTTTTCATATAAAATAACAGGAAGATCAAATTGTTTCCCAATGTGTGTGGTACAGTTCTATAAAGTATAGATTACAAGTGGAAAATACAGTGTGTCTGGGTAGAACACAGTGGCAAAGTGCTCCCAGCACATGGCAAGTATCAGCTCCTGCCAGTTCCCTGCCTGTGTGGGACTGGAGGGTTCGGTATCACCAGAATCAGTCTTTTACCAGTGGGAAATTGAGGCAGCCTCATGTGCAGGCATGGAGATGGATTCTGACATTGGTTTTTGTACTTAAGTATCACAAATAATTCCTTTGGGGTCAATTGAATGGATACCATATGGTGAGATCATGTCCCCCTGCTCAATTGTTAGATCAGATTCATATTTGCTTTGCTATAGGTAGTCATTTCTAAATCCATGGATTACTCCAGCCCTTCATCCTCTTCTCCTACCACCTTTTCTGATGGTATTTGAGGCAAATGGAGTCTAGAGAGCTGAATGGAAACATGAATGAGAATCCCTAGGCAGTGGAAGTGTGGGATGGCATTTATTTTAGCACCCAAATGCATTTTTTCTGGTACATATTGATGAGTTTCAACTTGTTTAATAAATAGAATCTTACTCCCCCAACCTTTCCACTCCACACATCCAGAAAAGATGATATTGGGGAGGAAAAAAAATAGGTCTGCAGACATATCTTACAGGATCACCCATGACAGACTACCTGTGTAATCTGCTTTTGATTAACCTACCAGCCTTTGGTGTTTGAAGATGAGCTGGCTGTGCAAAGCACCAGGTAACCTGGTTTCTTTTCAAAATGACCTGACTGGCTGGTATTTTTTGATTGCTAGATTTGATAAGGGAAAGATGCTCTGATTCTTAAGATTTGCTTTTTCAGACAGTTGCTGTTTTACTGATAAGGACCACGCTTGCATGGTGTCCGTAGGATGTGGTCCTCACGGGGTACTCTTGAGTGTGCTCGGAGAAGAAGTTTAGAGAATAAAATGAGTTGGACTTGCATGAACATTTTCTTTGTCTATTGCAGTGCCTAAGGGATGTGGGCCATTTTATTCAGCCTTATCTTAAACTCTCTCAAACCAAGAAAGAAGGGAGAAAACAGTGTATGTCTGATATATTTAAAAAGCCATAACAAGCATTTTTTGGAGGCTCTGAGTGCATCAGTAAAGCAAGACTCATAGTAGTTACTAGCATGCCTGTACAGAGTCAGAGAAATGAGGGCATTTTTGTACAGAGCACTGGACTGTTATCAGTGATAATTAATTTCCTTGTATTAATCTTGTCTCTGTATTTTCTAATTGCCCTGTGCAGATTCTTGTGGGCTGATAATGCCATCTGTTCACTAGCTCAGCAGAGCTGATGGCTTATAAGTGTGAACAAAGTAGTATAGAGTTGGGGTGGAGGGGGAGGGAGGAGAAGAGAGATGTTAAAACACTGCTTTGTTTTATTTTTAATTATCCATTAAACAGTTTTTTAAAGAAAGGAATTAATAGTGTACTAAGCCAATTGTCCTGGTTGACAGATAAGCAGTAGATACTGTTTTTTAGCTACTGTTTGCTCCAAAATAAAGTAACTTAGCAGAAGAGAGCATGTAGCCATTTGTAAATGTCATAAAGGATCTTGCCTGATCCATATACCACAGGGAGAGGAAAACCAATCTCTTTAGCTGTGTTTTGCCTCTACATAATGCTAGCAATTAATCTGTGTTATTATAGACATATGTTGGGACTTGGATAACTTGGTCCATTTCCTACAGAAGCTTGTGCTTGGAGATTATCGGCATGGGAATCGGATGAAGCAGTGCCAGTCTGCATCACAGCTAAAATAGCGAGCAAATATTAGAGCTGCTCTATAATTAATACTGCATTTCTTCATAACCAGTGAATCAAAAGCCTGCGGAGTTGGTTTTTGAATGTACAATTGTAGTTTTACCAGCAAAAAAGGTACAGAATTCAGAGACAAAGTGTTAGTCTGTAAGTTGGTAAATGAGTGCTGTAGAGTGCTGCTGCTGTTAGTCATTGGTGTTTAACTGCTCTGTGATCTAGTGCAGCCCTGGCGGTCTGACCTTGCATAGACATTAAATAACCCAAAATACCCAGATATGTTTTCACAGCATCACCTCAAGACCAAAATTCCTCTGTGACAGCAGTTGGCTGCCACAATCACTTTGGAAGAGAAAGATGCTTATTTTGGTCTTCTGGATAGGCTTCATATATAACTTGGAGACCCTCTGCTGGATCAGTAAGGGCTTTAATGTTAGGAAACAAAGGTACAAAGACAGCATCTGAGCCTTAGTTTCCTTCTGTAGCAGTTGCAGTTCATCTGTATATATTTAGTCATCTTTGTCTTATGCAGATGCCAAAGCAGAGGCTTCTGGCTTGGGTTCTGTTGAGTGTGGCAGTGTATCAGGGATGGGGAGGTGGTTTTCAGTGAGCCTTGTGCAAATGGCTTTTGCAGGGAATTTTCCTTCAATCTAACAAATCGAATGATTTCTGTTTCCTCAGGAATCATGATTATATCAGTAATTAAAAGAGCATTCATCAGCATCATTATGATCCAAAATCTGAGAAGTCCAGGTTCCTCACTAGGAAGGGTGAAGATAAGTCATATAAGTACTAGGAGAAGTTTGTTGTGACTTTCTCCTGCTGTAGTTAAAATCAAACACATTACACCACTGACTAGCTTTTAATGTGCCAATACCATGTTCATGCTGGGCAATGTAACTCCAAACTTGGTTAGGATTATTAATGACCTTCACTACTATGTGGATGCATAATAGCAATAATGAGGAAGAGCTAACTTTGTAACTGTTCATTTAGTGTTATTCTGGACTACTGAAGAGTTTAGTGGCTGATATTTAATGCATTCTTTTACAAATTGTTAATTGCCTGTGATATTTATAGCATAAAAGAACAGAGTTGCAGTGGAATACACTGTACCCCAAACTATTTGAAAGATGTTCAGTAACACCTACTGCAGTGGAAATTAAAGAATAAATATGGTATCATTTGGGTATCACTTTTATTTTGACATCAGTAATTAGAGTTTAGCATGAAGCCACAAAGCATGAAACAGAATGGTATTCAATACTAACCATTGTGGCACAGTAGGATTTGGACTGGAAAGGAAATAAATGCATTTTCATTCTCGGTTTTATTGTGCGTATTGAAGTATTGCATGTTGGCCCTGAGGAATTCTGAAGCATAATTTTTTTTCCCTCTAAAAGTATCCAGTGCACTGTGTTGCCAATACAGTAATAAATAATAATAATTTAAAAATGTGTGAAATCCTCCTCGTTCCCAGCTGGGCAGTAAGAAGCTGATAAATGCTGTGCTGCTTGCATCGGAATTGGCGAGTTTCATTTACTTCTCTAAATGCTGAGGCATTGTTCCTCGGTGGCCATGGTTCTTCAGTGGTGGCAGCTCATCATCAGTTCAGGAACAGAACCTTGTGATCTGTTCCACAGGTGACATGGTTGTGGTAATTCCCTTAGTAGCTCAGAAATTGTCCTTGCATATTAGGGCCATTTGGCACCCACTTCTGACATAGGTGTTGCAAGCAATTGCTCTCTATCCTCCTCCTAGGTCTTAAAAACAGCCCACTGAGCATTAGTAAAGCTATTTTCTTCCTTCTATATGTGCAAGTCTAACTCTGGAGCAGGAAGAGGAAATGACATTTTGCTATTGGAGAGTATCTGGTGCATCTATAATGTTATGCATAAGGAAAGGAGCAGGAGAAGGAGCTTGTTCCTTGCAGGGAGAGGAGAACAGCCACAAAGGATCTCTTCCCAGGATCCCCATTACTAGTGGCAGTTTCCTAATGCACTCAAAGAGGAGGTCCTAATTAATGTTCCAAACTGTTAGGAATAATACAGGCATTTGTAGTAATCAGAATTGATTTATGAATAGGACAAAAGGGACTAAATATACCATGAAAATGCATGTTGCAGACTCTTTTCCCCAAATGAATAATTCATTCTCTTCTAGTATCCATGAAAACAAAAACACTGTGTGCATAAGAACCCATTAAAAGTTAATCCCGCAAATGGCTGGACATGGAGGAAATCAGCTTTTGTTTTAAAAGGTAGATTTGAGTAAATCTTCTCTAATTTGATTTGCCAGTGGGGTATGATTTAAGTCTAACAAGTTAGCAGGATTACTTTCTATATGGTGGTCTAAATATTTAATAGAGGATGAGAAGTGTCTGCCCTACAGGATAATGAGTTAAGGAGCACTCATTCTCCACAGTGCCAGAGGCAGAAGGTGAGCCTAAAACTGATGGAAATAGCAGGCAAAATGGAGAGTGTTTCTATTTGCATGATACAGTTGTCTAAAACTGGCCTTGGGAGCATGCTCAAAATAATCCCAGAATGACTCTAAGAAATAAGTGGCTTTTCACTGTGGAAGTGTTGTGGTCATGAGGGTCTGACAGTGGCCGGAGATGCACAGAATGAACCTTCTAGCCAGAGCACAGGCTCTAGATGTAGCGGGGGTCCATCCATCTGCTTCTGGATGGGCATGTTGGGAGGAGAGGGAGGAACCCTGTGTCTGCAGAGGAGAGTTTCAGAAGCCTCATGGCTCTCGAGGAACTACCTAGGAAGCCTCTGGGGGGTGGGCAGTGGGGAAGGATAGGAACAAGGGGGGAAAGAACTTGGGTAAGTTGGAATCTGGATGAGTGTTTTATCGCCAGGCTGCTGTGCGTTTTCTGGAATCTGAATGAAGCTACAGGGAGAAGGTAACAGAAAAGAGACACCTTGCCCAGGAAGGACAGGGCCTTGGGTATCTTCCTGCCAGCCCAGGAAAAAAAGAAAAATGAGATGCTGGTTTATGGCATTCTGTTTGTTTTTTGTTTTTAATTCTGTATTAAAATAGTTTGCATTTTAATTTGAAAGATGAGCCTCCTTCAGCAACCCCTAGCAAGATTAAGCAGTTATGGCATTTTTCAGAGACTGTTTGGAAAAGAAAATGAAAACTTGATGAATTTCAATCAGATGTAGCTTGCAGCATTCGAATATTTACAGATTATTAGATTCCCTTTTCCCAGCTCTGCTTAAGTGCAAAGCTCGTCTTGTATGTAATATTAATTCTCATTATTCTTGGACAGCTATTCACCAAGTTCTGGTACAGATTTAATTCATCCAGGGCCTGGTCTAAACTCCCTGAAAAATCAATAGAATCACTTTTGCTTGAATTTTTGATTGTCATCTTTAAAAGTCAGTGTCTCCAGTGTATAAATTCTTGGTGCTGCTCTTCTGTGAAGTCTAATTTAAAAAAAAAATATCTGGTAATGAGTCATACAAGATGTTTTCACCTGTTCATACAAAGAACTATTCATTTGCTTATAGTTGCTGCTTTTTTTTCTCAAGTACATTGCATGAAAGTGCATTGGTCTGCTCTTTTGTTGGACTCTGTCAACTGTGTATCCAAATTATTGGCAATACCTTTTAAAGGTGCACATATGTTCTTGCATTTTACTTAATGAGTACTCCCAGTCTCCTGTCAAGCCAAAGTGAATACTAGCTTCAATAACAAGTAGGATTCCATTGTGATAGTCACTTTTGTACAAATATTTTAGAAAACATTTTAAATATTCTGAAGAGCTGCTAATCTAAGTGTATCCTTAGTTGTCTTGTGAGCAGGTGTGACCTCACCTTGCTAAATTTCCCTGGGGAGACGGATGCAAGCTTGTTTCTGCCTAGAAATCATGCAGTTAGATTTCTGTTGGTTGTATTAGGTGCATGAAGTTGCTCATAAGTAGGTGCAAAAAGGCTGCATGGATTTATCTAAAAAAGGCATTTTTTCCTTTTTACCTCCTTACCCTAAAGAAATGCACCACATTGGTAACTTCTTTGTTACAGGATATTCTTGTTTTCTGCCACAGTTCCTTGGTGGATCTGCTGTTTGACGAATATACTCTGACAGACATCAAAGGATTTGAGATTGTCACTTAAAAGAAGTGTATGGACCAGAGCCAGGAATCAAGGGGAGGGTTTACAAAAGCCCAAACTCTTTTTCAGACAAGCAATAGAGATGCACTCTTTTTGTCTGTACTTTTGCTTGGTGAGGGCAGTTGCCTTTGGGCAGGATCATCCCATGTGAAAGAAACAGCCTGCCTACTTGAAACCTCTGCAGAGTAGATAGGAAAACCTGAAGTCTGATCACTAAATTGTGGGCCAGTCATTACCTGTGCTCTCCACTTGTGGAAGGAGGTATCAACCTCTGACACATCATACTTGGAGCAAAAACATGCTATTTCACTTACTTTGGCAGGCTTGATCCACACCTGCCCCTTCTGTAATTGCCTCCCAAGAGTTTGGGTCTGGATGTCAACGACTTCTAGGCATTAAATAAGGTGGCTCTGATTTGCCAGCCTTTCTCTGATGACAAGAAAATAGTGGGTCAGAGCCATACAGGATCATGCTCTCCTCCTGCCCCCTCCAGCTTTTCTACCTCTCTCACAAAAAAAGGAAAAGAAATCTTAAAACCTTTAGTAGCATCTGATTTACAGTGACTCTTTTTGAAACTTCATCTAATTAGCAGAGACCGCTGTTTTAACATCTTACAAGACAGTACAAGGGAACACCACAATTTCAAGTACAATCTTTCTGCTGCATAGAAAATGTAGCATATGAAAATTAGCATAAAACCTCTAAGTGTTAGGATGAGAGGGTGGGTGTTAGAGAGGCACAGTCTCTGCATTTAAAAGGTCTGAGTTTGATGCTTGATTCTTTCCAAAGTTTTCCTGGGAGTCATTAGCTGTGTTTAATTGCTAAACTTTAACTGGTTTATGTAATTAGATTTAAATATTCACTTTTTTCAGTACTTAGACATTTCACCTGGAAGCGGTGGTCAGAGAAGGGCTAGTATGCTAGGCACTGACTTAATATAAGCAATAATATTGTTAGCACATCTGTGAAAAGACAAAGTGCTTGCAACATCAACCAATAATAGAGCCTGTAAAACATCATGATCTGTACTGCCTCCCTGGTGACTTCCATAGGGATTTGTATGTAGCAACTTCTAGGAACTGCGTAAATCCATAATTGCGCAGTATTCAATGTGAGAGCTATGGGCTGTTTGCCTCGGAGCTAGGACAGTAAAGCATTTTCTTCCTTTGAGCTGTATGTCCTGACAATCGTTTCTGTGATGGGTAGGTACAGCTAACTTCCATCTCCCTACAAAAGCCACGCAGGCTTGCACTTAGTTGCTCACCCTGGTGCTAAACTGAAATCGCTTGGTAGAAATGATGCATTCTTATTGAGTTAAGACTGGTAACAAGATATATGTGGCTCTGAAGTGCCATCCTGAAACAGCCATCAGGACTGAACAGCAAAGTTATTTCTTTTTACCTCCTACATTTAGGAAAACTATAATCTTAGCTCAAAGCAAATCTATAAACTCATGTTTGAACTAAGCTTTGCAAATTCCAAGACAGCCCCTTAAATTAGTGCTCAGGCAGGGAGAAAAACAGTTCACAGCTGGAAATGTCTGTTCTTCCCTTCCCCAAGATGCATAGAGAAGAGTAATTGATTTAGACTTTTTTAGGATAGGAATGGGTTTTCTCTGTTTGAGTGTGAAGCACAAGGGCTTCATCCTAGTGGGAGGATCTCTTCATGCCAGTGATGATGATAGAGGAATCTGTGCCCTGAAAATTGCATTCAAATGCATCTGCTATAGTTTTGTTTTTGTTTTTCAGACTATTTGTGTGACAGTTGACTGACTGTTGATTTTGAATAGCTAGCTTGATGACACTAGCCAGGCTATATTGGCCTTTGGGGACTAGTATTGGAGATACTAGTTTTGGATAACCCTGTTAGCTGTTATATTGTTAGCTGTTTTTGGAATAACCCTAATATTACAAATGGACAACTCTCTCATTTGGCTACAACTTGGCTCTTTTCCTTAGTAACTACAGTAGAGGTAGGTTTCGTTTAGAAAGCAGTGGTAATGGAGGAAACATACCCTATATATGTCCTCAACTGAGAGTAAAAGTATAGAAGCAGATGGACCTTCTTCATGGTACTGTGAAGTACTTGGATACTCAAGAAGTTTTTTTATTCTTTGGAATATCCTTGTAGGAAGCAGAGTGTCAAAGACAAAGTTTGAGTAGTGTTGTTAAAGCCAAGGGCAACAACATGGTTATCTTACTCTGTGCATGAAGTTTTCTTAGATAAAAATTCCTTCCTTGAATATTCTTAAATATAGTGATAAGTTAGTCTTGTGCTTATACATGAAGTATTCTGAATAAACAGCATGTAACCCAGCCTTCCTTCATTTGCTGAAGTGACCAAGAAGATGGAAACAAAGAGCAACAGTTGTCAACTATGCAAATGAATGAAACTTATAGCAAATCTGCCTCTGTTCACTTAGTAATTTGATGGGTTGTTTTTTTGATTAAGTTTCCCTGGGGGAAGAAAAGATTTAATTAAAAAGAGATTCAAGAGGAATTTAGAATAATAAATTATTCTGTCTCTGGCAGAGTCTTGGAAAGCTGGTTGCTGCTGGAGGAACCTGTTTGGTTGCAAACAGGAAAGGGGGAGATGGGATCACCTGCTTCATGAGTTTAGACCTTACCAACAGCACTATTTACTGTTTCCACTGTTCTGACAGCAAAGGATGCTTTGTGTGTGCCCAGCTTGTCTTTATCTTTATTGCTAGAGCTCGCTGGCCCATCTCAACCAGGACCCTCTCCTTTGCAATTACACCAGCTCAGCAGTGAGCTGGGATCTGATGGGCTTTACTACTTAGGTGCCATGGTACCATGTTAATTAAAAGCAGAGTCCCTCAAATATTGGAACTTGGTAGTAAGTCTGTCAAGCAAGGAAGATAACAAACGATTGTCCTGAATATAGAAGAGCACTGGTGTTTTGCAGGTCAGTAAAGGATTTTTCTCAGATGTCTCTTTCTAGAAATGGCTGAATAGTTTTCTAAGGTTCCTGGTTGGTTTTGATAAAAGAACAAGTGTAAAAAGTGCTTCTGATTTTTTTTCTGAGAATCTTTGGGGAAATTTTCATCTTTAAGGTCACATTATGTTTCTGTTTCCCATGCTCTGTTTATCTAACATTTAAATATCTCCCTTTGCAGTTTTCAAAAGAAATGACTGCAGAGTCTCATTAGGACTGCTGGAGTCAGTTATTATAGCACAAATGTTTCAGCTGAGTCCAGAAGATTTAATTCTTAGTGTATAAGCAAGAAATGTGATAGTGCACTTAAGTGGTAAATGGGATGAATTGAAATGAACATTTCTCATGCTCACTGAAATCCCGTCTTCCAGTACAGAGTGTTAGAAGCCAAGTTGGTTTAACTGGAAGAGAAAGCCTTACCTCCTAACTCCTGTTAGAAACTGAATGTGAAAATGTATGTAGAGTTGGTTAAAATAAATTTTCCCTCTTCCCCTTTTAGGATGATTGGACTTTTTTTTTTCTTGCATTGCCTAAACATTGTCTCCTTTGCTGTAATCTCAGGCAAATGTTCAGGCCTGATAAAATTTCAAGTGAAGTAAAAGACCCTCAAAATAATCTGCTCATCAATTCTGAGGACAGTTTGGTTCACTATTTCCTGTTGCAAAGTGAATATTTGAAGTTTGATCTATGTCCAGATCCTGCTGCTGACTTTAGTGTGTGCTTGGACCTGTACATGACATTTTAAGAGAATTTAATGTGTATATGATTTCTGGTTTTGGTAGGGAGTAGTAGAATATTTTAGAGGTTTGCTTTTAAAGAAACTGTTCTTTACAATTACTGAAATTAAACAAAGAAATGACAGTGGAATTAAATTGGCTCTTGCAATTAATCCTGATGAAATCCATTCATTCCTGTTTTGATATTTTATTATTATAGTCATATTTTTCCTTTCTGTGAGAAGAATCTTTTCCTAAGGGTGGATAGCTTCTGTAGTCTGTTTAATTTGACATTTCTAACTTTTTGAAGATGACTCATTAGGAGCATGACTCTTGCCTGCTATCCTTTCAGAGTATTTCTCTAATCTGTGACTTTTTGACTTTTTGATATTTCATATATAATGCTGGCTACCAAGGCCCTGATGCACTGCCATACTACAAAAAGCCTTTATGAAGAGCTAAAGGATAGTTCTGTGATAACTTGCCCTCTTCCAACATACAGTAAATGCATAGAAAATTGTGGTGTGGAGTATGAACTGTTTGTACCAGTTATGCCCCATTTTGAGAATACAAAAGAGAGGTTCTTGCTTTTTATTTCATCCTCTACTTTATCCTTTTTTCCTTTTCATTGATCTGAATCAAAACCTACTTTATTTTGAAAACTGTTGCAATTGCTGTGATTTATGTTCTGTTCTAGAGTGCAGGGGGAGGTGAATGAAAAGAAAACAAACATTCAAGATGAAAATTTTCATGTTTTCTCTCTTGATAACTAGCTGCTTTTATAAAATATGCTATATGTTTAAAAAAGATTTGGTATAACATGAAATATTTACCATTAAAAACATGAATATGTAAATCAGATTGCTGCTAATGATAGATGGTTATGAATACACAATTGTCTATAATACCATTCATCTCAACTCTTACGGAAAACAAATATAAGTGTTTGAACCCTCATGTTCAAAACCCACATCATCTTTCCTGTCAGCAGGACGGGAAAGTCGTTAGGAAGAAATTACTGAAGGAGAGAGCAAATGCACTGGGAAACGAGCACACTCAGTGCATATTCACAAGCCTGTGCATGTCTGCAGTGACATGTTGACACACGGTACATCCCAAAACAGGCAAGAACTGCAGCATAGCCCTGGAACAGCACTTGGGAGGTGCTGTGTCAAAGCCCTTGCTTGTGCTCTATCCCTGTGGACACTGGTTGCAAATATCCCAAGGCTTGCTCTGCCTGTTCTTGTTGGCAAGCACAGGGTTTTAGTAAAATGATCCACAAATACCCTCGGGTCCCTCCTGCTTGCTTTTCTGGGTTTATACAGGGTCTTATTTTTCATGCATAATTTTTTTACCTTGCTTTTTGTAGGGGAAACACCACAAGGTGCCCATCTGCTAATGAGACGGATCTTCCTGTATTGTTTCTTTTGACTCTAGTGTCTTCTCCAGTGATTTGTGTGTATGCTTGTGTGTCGTCAAAAAAATGCTGATGCAGGGTGAACTGGAGAATACTTCTCTATTACTAGCTGTGAAGTAGCTGCCATAAACTGTGTTTTTCCTTAGAGAACCTGCCTGGAAACATGCCTTTTTGCAGCTTTCTAAGATGACCTTGACTCCTCTGGTCTCTACTCCTGTATCACCTATCTTGACAGAGAGACCATTGCAGGGATGAGTTAAAATTGTGATATTTGGCCAGTTATGACTTCTTTTTCCCTTTGCATTTCTGGTGAGGAAGATGCAGCATGGTGGCCTGATTTCCAAAACTTTCTTTCTAATAAGCCAGCTGGCCAAATAAGAACTGCAGAGCAGCTCAGCTGTTTGCTGTCTGAATTATGGAAGGCAATCAGTATGAAACCTGGAATATTTTTCCCCATATGCTATTTAACATCTGTCTTCAGTATTTCAGTATGAAACTCAGACTAAGACTTTAGAGTCTCCAAGAGACTGGAGAAAGAGATTAATGCTGGCATTGAAGTGGAGCAGTTGGTTTGGGAGATGTGTTGGAGAAAGGTCTTGGATTCAGAGTCCATGGCTGGAGCTGAAGTTACCAATAGCACAAGGGCTCAGGAGTGATGTTTTCCCATCAGAGAAATGAGGATAACTGTGAGGTTTCAGATGTGAAAGTTATTGACAACAAAATGTAGTCTTTCTTACCAAGAAATGTCTCGGGCAGAAGTGGCAATACAAAAGAAGGGTCTTTAAATCCTTTTTTTTCTCTTTTAGAGGGACATGACTCTAAAAGACATTAGCAGAGGGAATATATGTAGAGGAAAAAGCTGCAAGGAAAGAATGATTTCTGCTAATAGGCAAAGTCCCACTGGAAAAAAAGCTATGCATGTCTTGAAGTATTTTTATATGCAAAAGGTTTGATAGCTTGAATGAAAATTTTTCTTACTGAGAAATGAGAGTTTGATTATTAATCAAATGGAGGTTTTTCATTTAGTTTTATTTTTAGTTCAAAGAGGCGAACAGTTAGGTCTCCTTCTCCTTTCTTTCCCTCCCTTCCATTTTTCATTTCTTATCTTTGTAATTTTTTCAAAGCTGAAGTAGTTCAAAGAAAATGACCCTTTCCATTTGGAGGGAAAGAAATAGAGAAGCAGGAGGAAAAGACTTGATCATTGTTTTTTTGCTTCAAAACTTGTTTCCCCTTTCTTATATAAAAATGAAACTTACAATTCAAATGGAAATGTACCATTCAAAAACTTGAAAAAAGGATGCAGATTTTTTTCTCCTCTAACATTTATTTTACTGTCTTTGTAATACATATTACCATATTAGGGCTCTTTACCATTTAACTTGCTGGTAGCCATGGATTTAAACACCTTTTATTAAATAGTGGATTTGGTCTTAAATCACCAAAGCGAGTGCAATTTTTTCAGCATCATTTCTAGCATGCTAGTTTGATCAGGTGATGCTATCAAGATTTCTATTGCTACTCTGCATTATCTTTCATGTCTTGCAATTTGCACTGTTCATACAAATTGCTCCCAAATAGGGTATTCAAAGCCAAATTTAAACACACCACTAAACTATGGGAACATAGCACATAACAAGCTACAATGAAAGTCAAGAGCTATTGGAACTTATGATCACCCCTGGCTTGGAAAAACCTAATGAATGGTAAATGCAGTTCAGTTCAGTTACATGTTGAATAATGAGCCCAGAAACAATGATGAAAGAAGGCTGATTTGATGAAAGGGTGGCAGTGAAGTAAGTGAAGAATAAGTGTGGGTGTTATCAGAGGTATGTCGCTTAAATGCTGGAGCAACAGTTCAGGCTGTTGCAAAGGAAGAGCTGAGGCAAAAAGAGTCCTTACTTGGGCTTGTACAGTGGTGAAGGGAGAGTTTTCTATAATAGACTGGAAAAACTACTTGTGTGAGGTTTAAGTTCATTTTGTACTTTTCCTCACAAATATCATCTAAACCACTAGGGAGAAGTGGGGCTGTCAGCATAATGAATGCCTATAACTGCCTTGAAACACCTGATGGGGGAAATAGGGTTGTCATTAACTGGGTGCTGAATGGGGTTCCAGGTGGTCCATAACCATAAATTACTGGCACCTGCATGTGTTTGACTTGGAAAGAACTGGATTGCTGCTCCTCCTGTCCTTGCTCCCCAGCCCAATTTGGGTACAACTGTGTGTAGGCAGGGCCTGTCTCTCACTGCTGATACCCTGCTCTCTCCCACGGGGTGCTTGCTTCTTCTGGCCACCCTCTTGGCCTGCTCCCAATGTGGAGAGCTGGAGGCTTTTGCATCCTCATGGAGGGCTCCTTCTGGGGGTGAGGGACGCGTGGCTCTCCCAGCATGTGAGAAGCATCCAGCAAGGGTAGGAGTTGGTCTTTGGCTTTGTTTTGAGCAGGCTGGAAAAGGTAGGGGAAAAGAGTAACAGACTTCCTTGTGAGCCAGGCAGCAAAGCCTGTGTTTTGGGCAGATGCTTACATCTGGGTACCCTTCTACCTTCTTTTTGCATAGATGGGGGAAAGTACTGTGGAGAATTTTGATGGTAATTTTTGATAATAATTTTGATAATCTGTGGAGAATTTTGATATTTCCATTTGGGATGAGCTGTAGCATCTATTTTTCTTCATTTTGCTGTTGAAATGGGAGATTTTTTCCTTAGGATCTTTCTAGCTAAGCTTAAATTAACATTGATGTTTCTGTGAAAGCCTTGTGAAATGCTGTTTTGCAATCAAAGGGGAAAAGTTTTACACAGAGAATTTTTGACAAGTTCCAGATGTTGGCATAATAGCTTTCTTTAGAAGGGTATTTGGTATTAGAGAAGCTCCTTTCATTGTGGTAGAAGTAGGACATACAAATGCAGGAGTGTTTTCCACTTTGTTGAAGAGACTTTGCAGGCTGTGTGGATGCCAACTACTAACATCATCATCTGACATTCATTTTGCTGGAGTCTTATACACTGTACCTGCTCTCAGGATCATCTCCTACATGTTGATTTTAGTTTCCTCTGAAACTGATGGAGAAGGAAAAATGAAGCTTGGAAATTCTAGGCACTCAGAGTTAATGAGGCAGCCTAAATTATATTGGAAATGATTGTAGGGAAGGCAAGGGTGAAGAATGGAGCGTGTTTGGGGGGAAAAAAATACAACATGAGGCTCAAACATTGCTGTGTTTCTCCCCTTTCAAACACTGCCAATTTCATGATAGGTCTGACAATTGTTAATATAAAAACATTTATCCTGCAGTCTGATTAATGCTCCTTGAAAACCTATTTGCCTTGAGAAAAGTGTGCATCTCCATTCAGCCTTGGCTAGAGGCTTCAACATACCTTAAATGAAGTAATGTGTTCTTGGCTACAGGCAGATATGAGCAGGGTAGCACTTAGTTTGTCAACCCTGATGTGCTCTGTAAGCAATTTCTTTAGAAGCCTTAAATTGAGAGAAAACCAGCTCTGTATGAGCCAGCCTTTCCTTCCCTCGTCCTCTCTGCAGTCTCTTGCTTGTCTTGTAAGTGAATGAACTTTGAGCAAAAATGCTGTCCACCTAAAATATAATTTGCTCTGTGTGGTGCTGAATGAATAATTTATTGAGCTAACTGTTTGAGTACAGCATGTCTGAGTGCTTGATCAGATATCCTCGACTGCTTGGATGGGCGACAGGGAAAGCTGAGTGAGCTTTATACCACCACAAAAGCCACTGGGGGCGGGGGGTGGAAATAAAAGTAGCGAAACAACTGTTCTTGCTCCACCTAGGCTCTCATGTGGGCCAGGATACAGATAAAATGATGGTGCTTGGCAAAAGGATTCCCTCAGTCTTATGGTAACTTTATTTTAAGCCATTTTTGTCTCCATTATATTGAATGCTGCTCCTTGTACGTGGGATTGCAGCTAGTTTATTCAATAAATTAAAAGAAATGTCGTGAAGAAACTTCAGGCATTGTTTGATGTGTTTTATTTATTGGAGCATGGACAGTATTTGTCAGTGATGCTGCGTATTCTAAAATGCATGGCACATAAAATTATTGATCCTTTCAAGAAGCCCAAATGATTTTTACCTTAGCCTCAGGCTCTATTAGTAGTGTGGAAAATTGAAACAGGCTCTCAAGTAAAAACTAGCATAAGATGGAAACTACAACCAAAGAGCTGTCAAGTGGAGAAATGCTTATGAATTGTAATGAGCATGATCTAAAGATGACATTATGCTTTAGGAGTTTGGTTAAATCTTCCTTCCTGCCATATGACTCACAAAGGTCCCTTAACACATAACAAAAACTAAATAAGGGCAGTTCTAGGAGAAGTATTTAGAAGTGATGCACATCAAACATAGTGAGCTTACTGTGTGGTGGGTGAGGGGACAGGAGTGTTGGAGGAGGGCCTCAAATTGAGGCAGGCTCCGGTCCTAGGGGACATAGGTAGCTTGTATGGAAATTGTCTTTTATGATTGCGTTTTCTTGGTGTTACCTTCAAAACATGACTTTTCACTTCCCCATATATGTAAACATCAAGTACTGATATTCTTGATAGCAAGAGACCATTTTTGCTGTTTCTTGTCTTGTGTGTTATTACCTTTGTTGCATCTGAGGTGACAGAAAAACTTTTGCTTCCTGAAGTTCTCAAACACCTTTTCACAGGGTTACTCACTTAACAAATGTTAGCATTCATTAGTACTAATGCAGAGAAAGCAAATGCTATTACTGCGGCCTGTATGACTGGACCTGAGGGCCCCATTTAATCCACAAGCTGTTCTATTTCCAGGAATTGTCTATAAATACTGCAAAGCAGTGTTTCAGGTAGAGAATTACTTTTTCCTTGGGGCTGTAGATACTTTCTCCATTCAACTCTTTCATATAACTTTTGCTCTTTGTGGAGGTGGGGAGGAGGGTGAAAGCGCCAGCCGAAGGTTTAGAGTGCAGAATGTTTTCATTTGCTTTGATATCTGGGAGGAATGCGCTAACCTTTGACAAAACAAGTAGATTATTTTTTTCTAATTGCTCCCATGTGTGCCAGAGTGGATGAGAAATGTGTTCGGCAGCAGGTTCAGGAGCATTTCTAGGATTAGAAGAAAGATTTCATCACAGCTGTACTCTGGTACTGCTAATATCAACTTTCTGGATGTCTTCCAGGTTGTATCTGTTTAGGTTTGCTGCCAAAGGAAACTATTTGGTTTTACTATTGTCAGCACTGTGGAGACAGTGCAGATATAGAAAGGCAAACTGACATTTTGAAACACTTGAGAATATATACACTAGAAAATCACTGTCAATGAGTTTTGCAGAGCAGGGAGGCCTGGCCCTTTCCAGATTCCATGATCAGTATCTGAGCAAACAATTAGAAAAGTCTTATTTTAAATTGCCAGTTATTATAGAATTCATTGAAGAAAAGTAAATACTGAAAATGGAGTAGCCTTATAACCACTCCTTTGAGTGTGTTTCAAGTAGGTAGTCTGTCTTCTAGCAGAAAGAATTTAATATCTGAAGATATTCACTCTCTCCTTGCAAACATACACTTCATTAATGAGTAAGACAAGCCCATCAAGCACCCATTTTTAGACAGATATAAACTGAAACATGATTGATCTTGTCCAGAGAGATGTTACTAATTAAACTGTGATGCCTTAGATAAACTGGAAATCACTTTTTTAATATATACTATGAAGTATCTCAATCTAAACTACTAGTGACTGATTAGATTTGAGGCTTTTACAAGTTTTCCACTTGCTTGTCCTTACTGGGAAGGAGGACAGAGTCTGGCCATGTGTATTTGCTTGGGAGTGAGGCTTGGGACAGATTTGACATTCTTTTATCTTGTTCAGTCACTTGATATTTGCTCATGGGATTGTGGCTGCAGTTAGTTACAGAGATGAGGAATGTAGCGGTCCAGTTCTCTCAGTGCACTCATAAAAGCATCCTGCCTTGCTGCTCTTTTGAGGGTTTTGAGCCTCATGTTTCTCTTGGCAGCTCAATGGTGCTATCTGTGTGCATGATATGTTTTATTATGAAAATAAATGTTGGGATCAGTTGTAGGCTCAGCAGGCCAGTGGGTGTGAAGAATGAGTTACTTATCTGCTTTGTTTGGAAAAGGTCTTCAAAGCCATTTGTTTGGACTTCTGATTTAATGTCTGACTAGCTGGACTATTAGCCTGAACAAGTTGAAATGCTAAAGCGATATGGCTGAGAACTGATCTATTTGTCAAAACTCAGATGGCTGTGTTAAGGAACCTTTGTAATTGACTAAGTTCACATGAATGCAACTTTTTTCTTCAGTAATTGTGACTATTTCTAAATGAAAAGCAAGATTCTTGAATGCTTGATAACAGCACATGTAAGAAAACCTTTCATATTGTTGGGATAAGAAAGGTCTCTTTAAATACTGCCTGCCTTCAGTACAGTATTTCCACTCCCCCTCATGTTATTCTTCATTCCCAGATATGCAGTAAGTGCCATTGTTCTAAAATATATTGTCTCCTTTTCAGAGGGCAGTAGAAAACCAATCTCCCGTTCAGAAACTTTTATAAAGCATTTTCTTTAGGCATTAAATTCAACATTAGGACGTAATCTCAAGCTCAGGGAAAAATGAGGTGGTCGTGCCAGGTTATATCTTATCACTTGCAGCGTCTTTATCAGAGTAAACGGATAGGGTTGTAATTACATTTCTGAAACCCTTCCCCAATAGAGAATTATTGTTCCCTGATTAAAACTTGGTCCTTGTGATAGAGGCTTGATGCTTAAAACTAATTTGGGAACAGCTGCCAGCAGTTATATCATTTCATCTTTCATTTCTGGGCCATTTAAAATCATGTTGGCTTGTTAAGGGCTTTCAAATGAATCTGGTGTTGCTTAAAAACAATGAGCTTCCAGATTTTGAAGGGGACTATCGTAGCCAGTGGAGCGGGGCAGTGGTGCTGCTGGCTGCCCCTCTGCAGTGCTGTGTCCTCTGGTGCGTCAGGAGCACTTGGCTCTGGGAGCCACTGAGAGCAAAAGGAAGGAGACTGAGCGGGTGGGAAAGCTCTCGGTGCAGACTGGAAGACAGACTTGTCCCAGGGACCCAGAGGGGATGGGGCAAAGGTGTCTGTAGCTGACAGCAGAGCTGAGGAAATAACTTGTCCTTTGAGGATGCTCTGGAAAGGTTTGTTTTAATGTTACCTACGATCTTTATGTTTTTGAAAGCTCTTTGGTTTGAGTTATTCAAGCTTTTCAGGCTGAGAGCCCTCCTGGGATGCCGAGGGGAATAGGCCGGTGCTCCGGCAGAGCTGGGATGCTGCGGGGTGGCTTCACACTGTCTCCTATGTATGTAGACAGTTGCACTGCTCTATAAACATGTGAATATTCTCAGGTTTAGCTTAGAAAGGTGGCACACAAACAGTGTTAAGAGAATGGAACTTTGCTAGGTCAGCAGGAATGTTTTGCTGTTTGTATATGGATTCCTATTAACTAAGAATATTTAAGGTGTTTGTGTCCTGCTGCTATTGTTTGCTCAGAGGAGTATGAATCTGCAATATGTTTAAGATTGCCTTTGGTCCTTCAGTTTTGGAGGATGTGGTGCTGAGGATTTTCCCAGCCATGGCCTGGGCTATGCGAGAGGACAAGTGTTTTGGTATTTGGACATTAAAGGCAATGATGACAATAGAGTTCTCCCCAGAGCAGTAATGTGATTTACTCCTGATGTTTTGCAGTAGGCAAGCTATGTTAAAACTTGAGACTTTTGCATTTGCTATTTTATGTGCAATTAAGGTGACTGCAGTACTCAAGGATATTGTACGTAGCTGCTAATGTATCATGGGGTAATGGTCAGGCAGGTGGAGCAGGTTCCCCCAGAGAGGTTGTGGAGTCTCTTCTGGAGATGCTCAAAACCCACCTGGATATGGCCCTGTGCCATGTGCTCTAGGTGACTGCTTGAGCAAGGAACTTGGACTAGATGATCTCCAGAGGTTCCAATCAACCTCAACTGTTCTGTGACTCTCTACGAAAAGTCTTGTAACTTCAGACTCTTGTGAAGGATTGAGTACTGTTGAAGGGAAAAAAGAAGGTTAGAAAATGTTTTATCTAAACTTCTGGGCTTTCATTAAAGTATGCCTGTGTAACATCGTTTCTAATTAGACATGTTCTCTGTAGTGTTGTGTGCAAGGTTTATTATGGATCTGGCAGTTATGCAAATTGTTTTTGAAAGTACAGCTGTTAGCTTCAGCTTTATGGCTGAAAATATGTTTTTCCCTCAATATTAGGGGAGAGCCAAAGTACTGTTACAGTTTAAAAGAAGTTTGAGGTCAGAGTTTGGGCTTCAGGTAGGTGATCAAGGCATTGCATGTGTTGTGACTCACTAAAATTTACTCAAAAGAGGAAGAGTGCAGATTAATAGGATTTCATATGTCAGTCTGTAAGACAAACTCTTTGTGGTGGCTTAAAGGTCAAGAAAGCAAAATTTCTTCACCTGATGTCTCTGTCATGTGGTAGTCAATCTGACAACATTACAATATGCAAAGAAAATACTGCAACTTTCCACTGTCAATTAAAACTGCCTCAACTTGAACTCCAAAAGCAGGCAAAAAATGCTCATTAATATTAAATTAATCATCATGCTCTCAGTCTTTTAGTCTTAATTTCTTCTTAGAGAAAGGAGCCCTCAAGGACAGGGATGGTTTGATGCAGTTGCATGGAACGTGTGCTTTGTGTTGCTCTTGGGATGGTTTTCTCCCAGCTTAAGTTTGTGCATTTCAAAATGTAATAGGATGGGGGTGACTGGGAAATTTTTCTGTTGAATTTTTGCTGATTTGTAAAGGCCAGAGCCTAACTAACGTACACTTTTTTTGCTGCAGTGCCTCAGCAAGTTCATGGGGCTGTTAGCTGAAGAGCTCGTTAGGGATCTAATCCATCTCATGCTCCTGTTGTAATGGAAGTAAGAATTACAAGGACCATGAGATTTCCTTCATTTAGGAGGAAGAGGTGTAGAGCTATTAAAACTCTCACTATCCTAATTAAGGTGTGGAGGAAATATGGGTAGGAGCTTCATGGCATTTGCATTCATTGGAATTGGGCTGTGGGTAGCAACAGTGGCTAATGAAAAAGTAGCTTTGGAACGATATATAGGAATTTTCCATTAGGTGAAAGGCTACTGCAATGTCTATGTATGTTTTAGCAGCTTAGCAATAAATTAATCCTGTAATGGTACATAGATGTTGACTCAATTTGTGATAATACAAGAAACTATGTAAGTATCACATTCACTGATATTTTACATAGTGTTTAAGTTGAATTTCTCTACACTTTTTTTTTGGGGGGGGGGGGGAGGGAAGGGGAGTGGCAAGGAGAAAAACTTCCCAAATAGAATGAGACACACCAGAAAGGAATTGATATTCAGCATAGTGAAGTTCAGCATTGTAACCCAAAAACATATTACAGGCTATTTTCTGCATTCTTCTTGAACTTTAGTATGACAGCAGCCAATTTTATGAAAATGTAGAATTCCTGCTTGAGTGCATCAAATTTTGCTTCAGTGCCTCCATCGGTGAGCTTTGTACATGTGCTAATAAGGGCTTTTCCACAATCCATCTGGTTTGCTGTGGACAAATGGGAGTGATTTATGAAAGAAGCTTTTAAAATGTTAAAAGCATATTTCATGCATTACAAGTGGGTGTGAGCTGCCTCTAGATGGAGGTGGGAAGCATACTTACAGTCTTTATTACCTGTTCAACATACTCACATTACCGCACTGATATTAACTAATCATTTCAGTAACTCTAAGGTAAATTAATAAATGCTTCTAGTCCCAATTCTGTATAGGGGGAAGTGGATGAATTGTCTTGACCTTTGCAAGGACAGGAGGGGCAGAGCCAGGAGCAGAATCACAGCCATTACTCAGGCATAACTTTATATGAGTTTTAGTTCATCATTGCTGTCTAGTGCACTGAGCAGACATTCATAAAATAAGCAGCTGTGCCAGAGATGTCAGCACCTTTAGTGTTTCTTTTGGATGCTTTTTCACAGCTGTGCTGTTGGAGGGTTTTGTGGGATCCACCCCAAGCAGTAATCTTGATGTTAGCCTTGTCTTTGGGGTTTAGATGAAGCCTATGGTCTTTTCAGCCTCTAGGAAAGCGGTGTGCCTGGGGCCAGCTCTGAAGCACACAGCTGTTTCTTCTGCACATGGGATTCATATCCTATAAACAGATGGTTTATATGTGTTTTGCTGTAGCCAAGCAGTAAATATGACCCTGCTTTGATAAATGTTTGATTTGAGCCTATTTTTGAGGCACCTGCAAGTTCAAATTGTTGGGTGATAAGTGTAATTCTCTTCTAATGAGTTCTTAAAACTTCACATCACCTGTAATTAACCAACCTATTAGCAAATACCACTGTTGCCACATTCTGCCTATTAGGTGTGAAAAGTAGCAATGCACTGAGCATCTGTTTTAATTTGTCTTCCTAGGTTTGTAGCGAAACAACCTTCCTTTTCATTTTGGTGGCTTGTTTGGTTTTGACTGTATTAATGCAAGTTATGGTTCCTAGGAAGAACAGATGGTGTATTTGTAAGGCAGAGATACAGCATAGTTAAGCAGGGGCGAGTCCTGGGAATGTGAGGAGATTTACTTCTGCCCCAGTTATGCCCTTTTTAAAGCTCAGATCCAGTTTTCTGAGCTGGAAAGTCATGGTAGCGTTTACTTCAGCTTGTACATGTTGTGAGTGAGATTGTGAGAACAGTAAAAGGTGGCTGCACCTGACACCACTAAGGACTTCTAATAAGTACTTCAGGATGGCCTTTGTATATAGCAATTTGTGTACAAAAAAGCTCTAGATAAATACTAAGGACCTGTGCAACCTGGACTAAGGTCTGTTCTGCTGGCCTTTAGGGAACGGGGTTTGTCTCCACTAGTGTGGGAGGGAGGGTTGCCCTTTGTTACCAATGATCCTGTGGCTGTTGCTTTTGTAGTGCTGTCAAAAGTAAGAGGAGAAATCAAACAGTGCCAAGCATTTCTTGTTATTCAGATCTTTGTTGTGGAGTAGTGTCTGACTCAGCTATAGAATATATGGAGCCAACAAAAATGTTCATTGTAAAACATCCATAGAAAGTGTCCCAGATCTCTTTCATACTATTTTAACTGTAAATGGACTAGTGTGTTTTCTAGGGCTTCTCTTTGCTTTTGGTGGAGTACTACATATATATATATTTGCTTTCTGCTATCTGCCTTTTCTGCTAGTTTCTTAGCTGCTTCCTGGCTATTCCTCTGTAGCTCAGACAGTCTTTTGGCATAAAGTTAGCAAAAGGCAAAAAGTTGATCCTCCTCAGAGTTAAATTAGACATGACAAATCATTTCTATCAGTAAGGAAATAAAATACTGCCAGAAGGGGGCAGAATTTGTATGGGAAGTAGCTATATTCTCCTTGCTTAGGTGCTGCTCAGTTTATGGTTGTGTGTTAAGGCCACACAGCTGTTGGTTAGGAACTGTGTCCTGCTGCCTTGCTTAGGGCTGGTGCGGATCATGAGGGCTTGAGTAATCCAGAGGAGGGTCTGTTTCAAAGTCATTCTGTGTTTTGGCCTATTTTTCCTCCTGATTTTGTCGTAATCAATACATCTCATGCATAATTTCAGCTTCAAAGATAGGACATATTTTGTGAAATTTTATTCTTGTCCTCAGATCCCTGATTCTTCATCCAACTTTGCAGTAGAAAAAGGAAATGAACTATTTATTGCCTTCTTTAGGAGTTCAGATGTTATTGTTATAGGTGTTTGTATGCAATCGAAACAGACTGGCAGCAGTTTGGGAGTTTCCTTTCTTCATTACTCTCGTTTCCTCTTTCCTTAACACAGTTATTTAAGCTGCATGATAGGGATTAAATATACCCTTTAGATATTTTTATGTTCTACAGCAGCATAACTAAGCTGATGTAGCTATATTCATGTTTTGTTCAGTGGAAAATCTACCATCATTGTGGACAGTGTGTTGTGTGGGTAGACTTCATTCAAGGATTTTAAATTGGATCCATTTCACATAACTGCATATGGCAAATAATTCAATGTAAAAATAAACATCTTGTCCATGTAAATACCACTCATTTCAACTGACTTGTGTTTTTCTGTTTCTTGAGAGCAATTACTGTCTGTCAAGTTGTTGTAGACGTTTCCTGATGCCTTGAGGGGAAAAAAGTTTATTTCTCAGCTTAAATTTTCTTTGTCCTTTTAGTACAGGAAGAGTATCTTTTGTAGTTATAAATAAGACTAGTAATCAAAATACATTTGAAAAATTAGATTTTATTGCTGATCACAAATTAGCCATGTACAGAGCTCCTTTGAAACACTGGAAAACTCCAAACCTTAATGGAGAACTATTAACTAGTGTTGTTCTGTGGGAATATTAGAGAGGGAGGAAAGCACCCCCCAAGCCCAAAATCTTCACCTGGAAGATGTTTGCACAAAGTCAATATGAATGTTTGTGCACTATAAAAGCTGTTAACATGAAGCATTCATCCAATGCTTGTCAATCAAATAGTACCAAAATCAAGAAAAATGTGCAAGTATTTTCTAAACCCAGAAAATTTAAAATCATAAAATTTTGGTTCAACAAATTCCATCTTTGGTCATTCTTGAAGTGTACTTTGTATTATTCTTAGTTTTATTAAAAATATGTAGAAAATTATGTTGGAACAAAGATGAAATCTTCCTAAAAGATGGATCATGAGAAAATATGACTTCGACTTTGTTGAAACTTACAGACCAGATTTAAAAGTAGATGTCTCTGACCTTGCTATCAAATAAAACCATTTTGAGTCACTGGATTAACTATAAAGGATGGGGAGAAAAAGATCTGGAAGAAAGATTTCCAAGAAACTCAAAATTACATAGTAAGGAAGAAATTACCAGGAAATTTTTCTGTGCTATCGAGAAAATGATTCACAAAAGTTAAAGACCATATAATAATTTCAAATATCGGTAAATGATAAAGTATGCCTTCTAATGGATTATGAAAATGCCTAGCAGTGTCACCCAAGAAGAACATAACATTTTTCCATCTTAGTACTAAATTTCTCTAACCAAGAGCAGCCTCCTTAAAACTGTTAGTTGTAGGGAATAGAGCAAGTATTCAGTGTCTGGGAAAGGGGAGGGGATAGGAACCTGTTGAATGTTAAGACATAGAGTGAATAGCTACACTTGAATGTTTTTCTTCTGGGGGGGAAAAAACTTCTGGCTATCTGAAACTGGAAATGTCTTTTTTCCTTCATCTACATTCTGATAATATTCATCTACATTCTGATAATATTCATCTACATTCTGATAATATTCATCTACATTCTGATAATATTCATCTCAGGTGAAATATTTGGGAGCTAAGCTTGCTAAGTGTATGTATGAGGAAAAAAAACTGTGTAATGTCTATTTGGGTTGAAATATAATTTTAAAGATTCAAGAAGGAATGAAGTTCTATATCTTTAAAGCTATATAAAAACAAGTAGGAAAGCTGTATTACTAGAACAATTGTTTGGCTGGGCAGCTGGATTTCTGACAAATTGAGTACATGCTTTATTTCACTGACTACAATGGGGCTGCTTGTGTCCTTCAAATTTCAGGTGTGCTTAAGTGCCTTTTTGAAGTGAGTCCAAGAGTAAGTGTCCTTTCTCAAATCTTGTAAGCGATAATACAGAAATAGGGAAAGTCTGGGGAAATGGATTATGTCTGGATGGGGAAAAATGATGGCAAGGTGATCTAGCTGAGTATGCAGAGACAAAAGAACTGAGGAGAAATGTCCACCCAGAAAGTTTTTTGTTACTGCATGACCCACATACTCTCTGCTCTTCCTGTGGCACAGTAGCTTCCTGGGATGTCTGACACTGTGAAAGTTCAAGCTTGCTGCTGAGAAGGTGGCTTGTGGGTTGGATACTGAGAAGCAGATATTTATGGCTTCTATTTGTGCCACTACTGTTCCTACAGACCGCTGCTCTCTAGCACTGCATTGCAGTCCAAAGCACAAGTGTTTATTTTCAAATTTGAAACACTGTTCTTTTATGGGATGTAAGAGCTAAATGTATCAATATAGTGCCATTGCCCAGTGCTGTAGGTAAGTTGAGTGGCTTACAGGTTTCCCCTGAGGTCTTAGTGCTTGGCACAACTTCTCACTTGCCCAACTTTCAGCTGCTCTCCTTCTGTTGTGAAGAGCTTGTATTTCCCTTCCAGTTGCTCCTGCAGTAGTGACAAGGTTTGTAATGTGAGTAAAACTTGGCCTGAGAAGACATGTCTGGGTGCCTTGGACCTTCTGCTAGTGGAAGTGCTCCCAGCCTTTGGGATCTGACATGAGGATTGTGGTGGGGACTCAACTGGGAAGAGCAGCCCTTCCTGGCAATGTGTGGCGAGGCCTGGGCACCCTCCTCCATTCAGGACAGTTTTCCAGGGTCATTTTAGAAAAGCTGCCTTGGGGATGGAGCTGTTGTGTTGCAAAGGTGGTACATGAGCTGGTGAGAAAAGGGAGTTATCTGCTAACAGTGAGTCTTGGGTAGAGCTGTGAAGCGCACCAAGGGCAGTGGTGTGTCACTTGTCTTCAGAGCAGGGCTGCCTGGTTGGAAAAATGTGGCAAGCCCAGGTCAGGACGTGGCTTAGGACTCTTTGTATGCTCCTGTGATCCTCTGCAGCCTCTTGAAAATGTCCTGTTGTCCTGGGACAATTTAGCCCTTAAGTTTGATCGCTATAATATGACCCAAATGACAGATACTTGGTTAATATTTTTTTTATGGATGTTGGTGGGCGGAGGTTGAGATGCTAGTAGAGCCCTTTGATAGTTGGTTATTTAGCCTGATTCTGGAAAAAGAGCTTCAAAATGTTTAAATCTGACTTCAGCATGGAGGAGGCAAGCTGTTAAGGGTGAGATGGTTATGCAGCTGCTACTCTGTGTTGGTCTCTGAATAATAATATGCAATAATAGCCTGCATCTGGAAGTGACTTCTCAGGAAAGTAAAACTCATGTAACTCTGAATATCTTATTAAGCGCTTCCTGTATGAATCCTTACAGCTATCACTTTTAATGGGATCTGTGTGCAAACAAATCAGGTTGGTCATATAATAGGTAGTGATAAAGATATTCTGGTGTTCAAACAGCAATGGGGAAAGCTGTTAACTTCCACGTTCTTGTTTTTAAGTGCATAATGGTTACCAGCCATAATCTGCTGAAGAAAAAAGGGTCAGAACTGGAGAAGAAAGCTGGCTTCTCTTCTACAGGGGGGTATGAGGCAAAATGTATTTGAGTTAACTTGGAAACTGTGGTCTGTATTATGCAGTAGGAAAGGCATGTGATGAGCTGAGCTTGCTCAGGGGTTTGCTAGTGGAGCCAGTTCCACCTCGGCATGGGGAGGGGAAGTGATGCTTCCCCAGGGAGCTGCAGCCCGGGACACAGGGAAGACATGCAGCAGGAAGGGCTAAGTCCAGTGTAGCTGGTGGCTGAACAAAAATGCCTGTGTGGTATCTGCAAGTAGGGCTGACAGCTGAAGGTGGGGAAGCTGAACACAACATGTGGGAGCTGGGACAAGGAAAATAGACTGTTTTGCTCTTTTCCACTGGGAATGTATCTCGGTGCAAGAGGCTATTGCGAGGTAAATGAATGCTATTAAGTACCTAGGGGCAGGTCTGATTTGTGTTTGCAGTGGGACTTCCAGTGCTACTAGCTGTAGGAGGCAACTTTGTTTTGCATGCAAGTGATGGCTGGGGGATGAAGGAGCTTATGGGAGATGCTCATCTTGGGTCAGTTCTGCCCTCTACTTTTTTTTCATCTCTTCAAAAGCAGATACCCTGTTTTTTCCTCCAGAGCTGTTGTGCTTGTAAACTGTTACTTGTGTCCATAGGTATCTTGCCCAGCTGGGGATCTTAGTATGTAAAGGAGGCACTTTTGTGTGTTCTATAGGATAATTCACAATTACTGGGTGGTTCCTTGGTTTGAGCATATTTCTGGAGTCACTGGTCCTGAATTTGTGATGGCAGCAAAATGGAAATTCACAAGCTGTGACCACATTTTGTTCCCAAAGTCTGCATTTAAGGTTAACGTGAGGCAGTTTACCTCTTTGTACTGCAATGTTTGTAAATTTATGCTGTACCAAATACAGGAAAACCTTATTTCTTTCTGACAGCATAGTGTGAGCTTGGCATCCTGACTGCACTTCAATTTTGTTTGCTGTGAAGGTTCTGTGTTCCCCCTACAAAATGTTTAAATAATAAAATGCATTTTTAATATTTAAATTGTTCAAACTGTTTTCCTTAATTACTTGGGGGCTTAGGGGCATTTGAGTGTTCTCAACAAGTTGGCCAAACAGCAGGTATTTCTTTGCCCACATGTCATTTTTCCTTTTGATTTTCTTCTGAATTTTTCAGAGACTGTAGTGCAAGTAGCACAGCTTGGAGAGGCTTCAAATGTACAATGCTGCAAACAGAAACAGCAGGAGCATAGTCTGGCAGGGTTTATGCTACTGCATAAGACTGGTGTCAAAAATAATGAGGCAAACTAAAAAGAAGTATTCAGTGTGCTCCCCCAAGAAAAAGGGGAAATTACATCTATTATCAGCAGAAGGAACTAGGAGTGGAAATGAGCTGAATTATAGAAGCCTCAGCTGTAATAAAAGTTAGTAAGGCAGTAAGTGAGATGCATCAGTAGAGAGAAGAAATAGCATACAGTTTTTTGCAGTATTTATTAATAAATGGCAAGTCACAAAGATTAAAAGGTAAGTGGCTAGTCTGGGGAAGGAGTGTATGAATTTGCTGCTATAGAAGCTCATTTGAAAAATAAAAAGATGTCCATAAGACAAGAATAAGTGTTTTTTGTTGTTTGTTCCTCCTTGCCTATTCTTTCAGCTGGTGTAATTAGGTTAGTTTCTCTAGGATATCAGAATAATGACTGATTTATGTACTTGTTGCTGCACTTAAATCTAAACTGACTGCTTGTGAGAATAGTCCTTGCTAGCTAATTTGTCAGCTGAAGATAGTCCTTTTGGGGTGGAAACATAGGAAAGACTTCATTGGCTCCTGGATCAGGTAGGTGGAAAATTGGGTAGTTATAAACCTTCGATCTATTTTTTTACCTAAAGCATTAACCTAGCTGTAAATGGTTTAGTTTCAATAGGATTACTCATTACTCAGTGGTCTTTATTGGTGCTACATGGAAGGAGATGTTTCTGAAGGACCAGGCTTGCTGCCTGGAGGAGGAGGTATGGGTAGAGCTTCCAGCAGAGGACTGTGGTGAAGATGCCCCATCACCAAATCTCCTGGTGTTTGAGGGGCTTTGATGGCTTGCAGCTGCGGCCTGCACACCAAAGCATGGAGAGGAATGAATGAAACACTGGAAAATGGTGTGTGGTGACACTGAGCAATAGTTTATTAAAGCAATGGACCAAAAAAAGTCAAAACAAGTACTTCCCCTTGGTGTAGAGGAATTTAAAGAACTTATTTTGTTCTTCTGTAGCAGGAAGCGTTTTGAACAGGGCAGATTTATTGTTTTTTCTTAATGCTGGCAGAGCAACTCACTTGAGTATTTACTGCGTCTTGAACCTCTTGCCATAAGCAATTTCTAGCCTTTTTAATGTCTCCTTGTTAAGAGTGAGTATTGACTGCTGTGTTTTCCTCATATTCCTTTTAAGACTGGAGTGTCTGTTCGAGCTGAAAAGTCAGTTCCTTCACCCAAAATATTAGACCTGTATCGGGCGAGTAAGCAGCCAGCTAACCTTCCAAAGCAAGAGATGCACAGCGTGTGGTACATCACCTTTATGCTATGATGGAGGGTGTGCATTTTCTTTCTCTTTAGGTCAGTGTAGCCTACGCTTATTACTTCTAGGCTGGGTTATTACACAGGATCCTTAGAGTGAATCACTAAGTATATTCTACTGGTGCTTCACATCTTTCATTTTCTTCAATTTTAAGTCTGCTGACAGGATAAGACATACTACAGAACAACCTTGTTCTTCTCAAGACCGAGAACACCCTATTCCAAGAAAGCTTAAGAAGGATCATCACAAGATCTACAGAGAAAATTATCAAGGCTGACAGAGTAAGATAAGGATCAAAATCTGTCTTGCTGATATGAAATTATCAACTTGCAAAATGAAAGGGGATGCCAAGAGGGAAAATCACTTGTGAAATCCTCAAAGCATAATACTGTGTAATTCTAAAGTGTTGCATTTAGTGTCTTGATGCTGTAGTGTAGAGCACTCTGCAGATAAGAGCGTAGTGTGGGACTTGTGAAAATATTACGGGTATTTTATTGTTGTTCTTTCCTTTGAGCATACTAGCTGTCTGTCAATAGGTTTTTTATGTTCCTTAACTTATGCTTAGTGGGTCTTTATTACAAAGCATCTGAGCATGTATCACTTCTGTAGTGCTGCGCTTACGTGCTGCATTGTGATTACATTATTACTGTACCTCTATATTACACTGTTGTCTTTTAGCAGGATATGCCTCAAGAACAAATGTAGGTTTTTAATAGAATTGAAAAATAGCTGTGCTCCCCCTCTACCAAAGAGAATGCTGCTTTTTAATTTGGTAAACTATCATTAGGATGTCTCAAAAGCTGTTTGAAGCTTTGTCTAGTTGCATGTGTTTGAGGGTTTAAAATTTGTTATTTCTAAAGTGTTTTTTAAGCTAGTTTAATTTTTATTAGCTGTGTTGGCTTCTAGTAATCATTGTCAAGTCTGCTTAAGGAGATATTCTCAAAATCTAGAGAAAGGAAAGATTCACTCTGTTTATTCAATAGACAAACTGCATTATAGTTGTTAGGGAACTCTCAGTGAGAGGAAGAAGTTTGGTTTACCAAGACATCAATAGTAATTTCTGCCGGTGCTGTGTAAGTGGGGCTGTATCTCTTCTGAAATTAATCCTTATTAAAAGCCTTTCTCTTTTGATCAAATAGTATTCAAAAAACCCCTGCCAATTTCTTTGGATTTCTTTTTCCAAGAAGCCCCTGTTTTGTGATTTAAATCTTGTGTTGCTCCATACCTGCTTCAACTGGAATTAAGCATTTCTAAAAAGGGTGATTTATTTTGGAAAAAGCTTTTGTGCCTTCATCTCCGGCCCCTGGGCGATGTGTCTCTGCAGTCTCTTTCCCAGAGCCCAGGGGCTCGTGAGGAGGGTAGACCTTGTGATGTGTGTGAGAGCATGGAGCTCCAGGGCTGGAAGGACATACTGAAGTTGTTCATATTTACTGACTCATTGTGCTGTCTTTGTCTAAGGAGGTTGAGATGCTCCAGGAGATGAAGGGTAAGCGTTGAAAGAAGGCTTAGATGACTGCTAGTCTTGCAATTTCCTTATGCTGGACTTGAACATGTGGAAGTAGTGTGTGAGGACCACAAGGAGTGACTCCCTTGAATTCTGGTTTTTGTCTACATATTTTTAAGAATGCATGCGCTCTCCAGAATGTACAGCAGCCAGTCTGCTGGGTCACCATTTGTTTTCACTTGCATTGACCTTATTAGCCATGGTGCTTCTGTAGCACAGCTGTGCAACCCTTGCACCAGAAATCAAGCCTGTTTTCAAGGACCTCAGCTTTCTCCTATGGTAACCACCTGCTGATGTCCATGATGAACATTCCTTCAGCCTCTCCTTTTAATTCCTGACAGCTGTAGGAACCTCATGATGCATTGCTTATTTGGGTATGTTTAGCTTGTTTAACTACAACTAAAAAAACCTGAGGAAACATTTATCCATGTAAAAATAGTTTCAGTTTTTTGAACTCATACTTAAATTCCAGATTTTACTTGATAGGTGAGGACAGAAATATTGATTTTTTTTTCCTTTGCCTATTTTTAGGGATAGGACCTTTTTGTCCTTAATGATATATTTGTCTTTTTAAGATGAAAAGGGATATCTCATAAGCCCTACTAAACTAAGCTCATGGCATGAGGTTTTGTTTTACATTAGCTTGCTGCTTATCATATAATCGCCTAAAATTGCAGAGGGGATTGAGAGCTTGGCTGCTTAGTCTTCCTGTGGTGACAGATCTTAATTTTCTATTAAGTATCAGTGTGGGATGTGTGTCCTGTAGACATTTTCAAGTGAGAGGCTTGCTGGAAGGGATGCCATGTTCAAGAGGTCGTCTTGTGCAAAAAAAAAAAAAAAAAAATTACATCCTTGTGCAGTAATTGAACAAGTTTGTGCATGTAGCTGGTTAAGCTGTATCATCCAGGGGTAGGCACTGGATCTTTACAGATATCTGTTTTCTTGTTGTTGACTTTTTATTTTCAAATTAGGAGAAACAAATGGGCCTGTAGCTGCATAGCATGCTGTTAAGCCTAAGCATAAACTGTGAAAACTGAGGTTTGTTTTACAGGCAGCATCAGCTGAGTCAGTTTCATGCCCCAATGTGTGTTTCAGCAGTGGCTGGACCTTACAGAGTGAGGACATGTCTTGCATGTGAAATGATTACCTTTATCATCTTGAACCATCACCTCAATAAGTGTGAAGAACTAGATTCCAACTTGTGTGGTGGTGTAGAACAGTATTTTTTTTTCCTGAGACTTCTCCTTTAGGGTTGAAAGTAAACTTTTATTTAGAAATATATGGAACTTTTTGTAAAGACCGGTCAACATAGTCCGTATAGGAGGGCTGGTTTATGTGCTCACAAGCTAAATTGATGCAAAAAAGAACATGAAGACTAAATGTGCTTCTCTACAGAAGCATAAAAGATCAAGCCATGAGTTGAATGGGACCCTTGTGACTTCCTCTCAGTATACAAAAAAGCAGTCTTCATTGTAAATGGATGCTCCATGCAATGCTATAGTTACCTTGTTATTCATCTATAAAGGGAAAAATATAACCCAGTCCTACAGGTTAGCAGCTGTTGCGCTGTACATGGGGCATGGATTACATTACATGCACTGTTGTTCAGTTTAAAATTAACATGCCATAATGCTTATTAAAACATCATATGTAATATTTCATTGCGGTGGTTATACACTTCTCATTAAGGCAAATTATATTACTGAGTTCCATTTAATAATGCACTGCACTGTAACAGTTGCAGATATTTCAGTTAGGAATAAGATTATGCCTGTAGGACAGTTTAACATTTTCTTTCACTCTGGAAGAATTTAGAGTAAAATTTCATGGAGACGAGGCTTGATTTTAATAGTTGTGGATTTGCTGAGGTTCATATTCTTTCAGGCATCTCTGCTGTCTCATCCATGGTCTGTGTAAGAACTTGCTTTGAGGCTGATGTCTGTATGAAGATGAAAATATGTCAGCAGGACAAGCTCTGCCACAGACAAATTGGTCCTGCTCTGACTGTCTTTTATCTATTTTTCTAAATATATAGGGAATTTGATTTTCACTGCAGCTAACCTCTAACAACTCTAAATTCCCCATAGGTCTGGGGATTTGAACACAATGGGTCATATCCTCATCTTAGAGGCTTATTTCTGTTGAGGAAGTGGCCCAGCAATGTGGTTTTTCTCCCTGCTCCATGTTACCTGAGTTCTGGTTATCAGTGTTACTGTCATCAAAAGATCCTGATCTAAAATGTCAGACTCTGGATCCGTTCTGGTCTCACTGCTCTTCTCCCCACTTCATCTTCTGCAGGGCACTCTTAAGCATTTTGATGTGCAAAAACCACATGAGTTGTCTGGCAAATGTGTATGGACATGTTGTACGTGAACAGGAGCAGCTTCGTAGAGAAAGCAGGAATATGCTCATAGACTCATACTCTGATTCCACCTGTTTATTGTGTATGTTTGTGGGGGGGGAAAAAAGCTTATCTAAGAGGAAAAGGGCTCTTGTTACTCTGAAACCCCCTAATTCCAAACTAAGACCAGATCATGTCCTCCGGTTGGTCCTTGTTCAATTTATACTGGAATAGCTAGCTACAAGCCGAGGAGAAACTAAAGATCAATTTGGTTCTCTAGTTTCTGAATTGAGTCCTCTGAATAAGGAAAAATGGACAGATAATTGCCATGAGGGACAAGGACTTGAATTCACCATGATGTTTAGGCTCCTGAAATAGATGTGGATACAGTCTTTTTCTCTTCCCAGATTCTAGTTTAAAAAAAGTAATTGTCTGGAGGTGGTCAGGTATCCTTTCCATCGGATACACTGTGTGGCAGATGGCAGTCCAGAACTGTCATTTCTCATATGGGCACCAAGAAGTGGTGGAGATGGACTGCAGAAATGATTGTGTTTAAGAAACATTTCATAACCTATTTAATAATTTATACAATGCCAGACCTGGTTTATGAAGCCACTGGAAATTCTTTATACGTAGAAGCTTCAGTTTTTCTGCAGTGGTCCTCCTTTTCCATGGTTTGTTTAGACACACAACACAGGCCCATCAATGTAAGTCATTTTCTTGTTCTTTTTGCTTTTTTAACTGGGCAAATGAAAATATAAAGTAGATGCCAAAAGTGGAGATACACGAAAAAGATACGTAAGTGAAATACTGTGTGAAATGAAAACATGTTTCCTATTTTTCTAAGGCCACTGAGAATTCCTGCCAAAACAGAAGGCATAGCATATTCACAAGTAACTTGTAACACAAGTAACTGTTGATGCTACACTGAGCGATACAGATTTTTGCTAAAAAAGTTGAATGACTTAAATGTGAACCGTTTCCTGAGGACAAGGCCTGTTTATGTGGAGGTTGCTTCTTTGGTTGGAATAGCGAGTGCTGAAATAATTTCTGTCAAGCTGGAAGAATGTAGACTAAGTCAAAAACATTATTAGCTATTAAGTGGGGAAAAAAATGCTATTTTTTTAAAAAAAGCAAGGCTTTGAAGAGACTTCATTATAACACTTTCTCAACCCTTGCCTCACTAAATTTTGGTCCAGAAGCTCTGTATTTCCTGTGTAGAGAGAGAGATGGCAAGTCTTTGGTCTTTGCTTTCCTTTTGAGTGAGGAGTTCCATGTTGTGTATTGTCTTGCACGCAGGAGATGAGTTGATGAGATACTTGCCAATCAGTCTACCGTATTGGTGGAGTGGTGATATGAACTGTAACTAGTGCTGCACTGAGAAATTAATGGGTGATGCTGGAATGGCTAAGTATATTGACTTTTTTAAAAAAAAAGAATTAATGAAGAAAAATTTGGCTTGAGTTTAAATGACTGAACAGATTTCACTTTAGTTTTCAGTCAAGGAAAATATTCTGTTGGGAGACCAGGATTTTTGGAGAACATCTATCTGATATCAGGAAATCATGAGAGAGTTTTCAGCCAACTCTAGAAAGGTAGCTGTAACTTTTGTTTACTGGATTATACCTTAAGGAAATTAGATATGAAAAAGGAAGATAATGATGCCTGTAGTGTCAGTCAATTGTTGTGCTGAGCTTCTTATGACTTGTTTGTAGTACCTTTGACTAGTTCATTTGCAGCAGTCCTCAAATGTGAGGTTAGACTTCTGGCTGAAGTAATTAGCATGAGGACAGAAATATGTCAAGCTGGAATCCTTGCAATATAGTATGTACTTCAAAATGTGGAAATATATTGATTCTTTGTATGTGTTTCACATTACTATTAGGAACAAAAACATCAGTGCTAAATTGGGTTGGAGAAATGTATTCAGAACAAAACTGTATTGTCTTGTATATTCTTTCCTATTTCTAGCTTCAGGAATACAATAAGATCCTTGCATGATTCAAGTTCTTGGTTAGACCTAGAAAAATTTGTGCAAAATAGCATGACAATCTTTCTGTAGTGTGAGCTGAGATCAAAAGCTACAGATATCTGATAATTTGTTTGTCTCTGCATAATTTATTAACAGAAGTGTTTGAGTTTATTTTTTCAAGCCTTGAGTCATACTTCTCACTGCAGAGGTGAATTGGAATCTGGAGAAAAGTGAAACAGTGTTTCTGATGGTGAATGCCGTAGATATTAGTCCACCTTTAAAAATGATTTTAAATCGGTGTCAGACTTGTAAAGTTAGTGTAGGATTTTATTCATAAGACAATATAGAGAGTTGACTTTCATGTGTACTTGTGATTTTAATACTTGCTTAACTGATTTGTATATATCTTTTGAAACACCACTTCCTGCAGACCTCAGCAGTGAGTGACAGTAGAAATTAAGTTGCCATCTTGAACCTGATAACCTAAGCAGAAGGGAGGATTTTCTGTCCTAGCTTGGTCTGAATACAGGAGTGCTCCAATTTCCTTTCTCTAAAGCCTTCCAAACCCCTATGGCTTTTGGAGGATTAGCAGAACTTTAGTGCATCCTTGATAAATTTGATTTTTAGGTCCCAACAGCTGGTGTTTTACCTCAGACTGACTGTGCTCATCTTTCCTTCCTGCAGACAGGCATGTTACAGAATATTCATTCTAAAATTTTTATCCAGGTCAGGTAGTTCCTAGCAGAGAAACAGAAGCATAAATTATTTGTCCCTGCTGTGATTTTATTTTTATTAATTTTTTTAGAGAACACGTTTTGAGCTGTTTTACTGAATTTTTCTGCAGCAATGAAGTTAGGCAAGCTGTCTTAAAATCTTTTATTTCAAAGCCGTCTTTAAAACTAAAGCAATCAGTAACAGTAACTAATAATACCCTAGTTGTTTCTGTGTAACCTCTTTTAAGCCAATTATAAACTTAATTTCTTCTATGTATGAGACTAAGAATAGGGATAAATAGAGCTGACACTGGTCTGCATCCCATCTTTGCCCTAGGAAGTCCCCAAGTAGCTAATTAAGTCAGCTCTGTAGCTGGATGGAGAAGAGCTCCAGGACGGAGAATGCACTTTAAAGGTTTTTCAGAACTGAATACTTAAAGCCTGGATCTTGTTCTTATTAGCATTGATTTTTGGCAAGTGAAAATTAACCCATTCCAGCTTTGCTTCAAATTATTCCCTGTGTTGCAAGCATGGGAGTCAGGTTGGTTAGAGGTAAGAGCAAGGGCAGGTTAGTAGAGGTAAGAGCAAGGGCAGGAGCCTCCTCTTCTTCCCAGAGGCCTTTCAAGGGTGCCGGGGGCTCAGGGAGAACAGCCTGCCCATCACTGCTGCTGTGCGTGCTGGAGGCCAAATCTGTGCAAGCTTTAACCCTCTTGTACAAGAATACCCATAAGAAATGGGGCTGCTGCATTGAGTCCCTTACAGAATTGTCTTGGCAAAAGTAAGGATGACACTGCTTCTGCCTATTTTCTGCTACATCTAACATGTGCAGAGAGATAGGGTCTTGGGGACCCTGATGACAACTGATTACAGACTATTTCTTGCTCAGTCCTCTGAGTGACGCAGGAGTTTGCAGTGTAGGCGGTGAGCTTGGTCTGTCTAGTGAAGGGCTTCTGGATGCAAGAGGGATTCAATCGGGTTTTGTAAACATCATCCATTCTGGCACCACTTGGTAACCTTTTTATTAAAAAGGAAAAAAAGTGCAGTAGCTGTTGATTATAGCACCTTTAAATAGCTCTAAATGTGTTCTTGAATTTGCTTGCTTTGTAGCAAAGAAATGCCTGAAAATGTTTTCCAGCTAACTAGCTCAGTGCTTGTATTCCATGTGCATGCTGATTGCTCTCATTAGCAGTGTGAAGCTCCACTTTGCCACGCACTTTTCATTACAGAAGTACTCATGGCTTTATTGGCAGCGATTATGTATATTTAATTCCTCCTTGGACCTTAGAGGGACTCTGTTTTGAACACTGAACCTTTTCTTTAAAAGGTGCAAAATAAGGTAGCTGCTCCCAGTGTGCAAAATCAACAGCTATACCTGTGTATTAAAAAAAAAACTTTGTCACTTCAGTGTTTAGCTAAAACCAATCTGCGAAAGAATTGGAATCCTTGTTACTTTTTTGCAGAAATATCTACAGCAGCCACTGCTTTGAAACTAGCTGGAGTTATGGAGAAGATGTAGCTTCCTGCATGCTTGAAAACTTTCAGGACTACCAAGATATAATGTTTTATAGGTGTAGGTAATGCTGCCTAGGCAAGGCATTAGCTTTGCAGAGGTGGTTATTTTTGTCATGACGAGCTACACTGTTGTGGGTGTCAAGGTATTCAGTCAAACTTGAAGAGGCAGGGTTTTCTCTGTCACTTCGTAGTGAATATCCCCTTGTGGGGGAAATGCAGGAAGGCCTAATTTCCTTAATACCTGAATAAATTGCTGTACAAACAAAAGCCACAGTGGAGTTGATCCTGCAGATATTTTGGGACCAATGTTTTGTACTGAAAGAAAAGGAATTCTAGAAATGGCATTGCACACAGCTTGGTAAAAGAATTTTCTGGTGTAGGAGTGCTGCTGAGGCTGTTGCCTAATCTAATGACTGGAAGAGTTAAAATTTTTGGAAAAGTATTAGCAAGGGTTACTGGTAAACTGAAGGTTTTTTTTTTTTATTACTACTTAGAGAAAGAGTAGTGGAAGAAGGTAGCCAGGCTAAAGGGAAACATTTTATCAAAAACTTTAAAAAGGCTTTCTCACTATTTCTCTTTCCTGTTTTGGAATATATTTGCCTGGACTGGATTTTTCGTCATGTTTCACCTTAAAACTAAATGCTCCCAAGACATGAGGATGACCCAAAAAGCAGGCTTGGCTAGCAAGCAAGTGGCCTTTGATTAAATTAATACCTATAGGATAATGAAAGATAAAAGCTCACTTTTGAGTCCTGTCTTATTTGTGAGATGAGTCAGCGAGGTACCCCAAGAGTATATATGAATTTGATGATAGCCAACAAAGCTGTCGGAGCCCACGTAGCTGCGGTCAGCTCAATAGCAAAGCTCAAGATAAAGACGTGTTCTGCCGAGTGGCTGTGCACACCAACACGTGCTAGTTAGCAAAGCCTGGCTTCTCCTTGCCGCTTTTGTCTGGTGAGCTTGCCCCTGCCTAGGGGTCGCATCCATCGTCACATTGTGCCAGCTCAGCCGAAAGGGACCAGAGGGAGCTCCGAGGGTGGAGAAGAGGCGTATTTCCCAAGACCTCTGTTCACTGGGACTTCAGCAGCTTCACAGCTTCCTGAGAGTAGCAGCTCCTGACCTGCTGTTTCTAGCATTACTTGAAACATTTTTTTTCCAGCTTAGATACCTCTGGGATGAGCTTGAGTGATCCGTCCTTAGCTCACATTCACTGAGGCATCACTTTCCCTGGGCTGATACAAATGTCCCACAATGTACATATCAATAAAACTAGGACTGAAATCTTCTCTACAGTCATTACCACTTTTTTCCCCCATCATATTTAAAGCATGATGTGCTCACTGTAGGTAGGGCTGAACTGTTTTAAGTATGTGCTGTCCATCATCCTTGTGTGAATGGATAATAATAATGATGTGGCAATTAGGGATGTCTGTGTTTGAGATACAACCACAAAGCACACAGTTTTATTTACTTCTAACTGAGATTTCTTTTAAAAACAGGACTGACTTCTGCATGGGAAGAGCTGCTTTACTCTCAGTGTATGGGCTACCTCTGTGCCTGTATTCAGTAGCCCTCAGGGGAACTAGCTGGCCAGTCTCAAGGCCCTGTGCCTCATGCCTGCCTAGCATGTAGAGGGCTTCCAGGAGATCATGTCCCTATTGTGTTTGGGAAAGTAGCATAAAAAGTCAGTGTGAGACCTGGTGAGCAGGTCTTGTGAAGTGGTCCTGGGGCCATGCTGACTTCAGCTTCTCTAAGCCTTTTTCCATGTTACTGCAGATAGTGTGGTGTTATGCTGTATATGTGTAACCTCCTTTTGTGCCAGTAGGAAAAGGAATGATGCATGTGATGCACCTTGACATCCTCCTGGTGGAAGGATAGTGTCTTCTGCTGAATGGTTGGTGCTGCAGCATGACCGAAATGAAGCTGGTGTGGTTGTGCTGTAAATGACACGTTCCCCTGGTCCTTCTGGGAATGGTGGTGTTTGTCACCACCATAGTAGTCTTCTCTTCTTATTTTTTATGCTGCTTTCTGATGCTTAAGACACTTGCCTTTGTACTTAATTCACATGAATCTCCAGATAATCTTTTTGTTACGAAACTGTACGCTTCTGGGGTGAAGCACCTGGCATACCCTTTGATTGAGTGGCATGTAAATAACTTCCTTCTACCAACTACCTTTTGAACTTTTTTCTGATCTCTCAAACATACAGAATGCTTACCAATATCTGAAAAGTAATAATGAAAAGACCAAATCCTTCATGCCATGGTTGCAGATGCAGTAGCTATTTCTTCTGAAGATTCCTTTGGCTGCTGTAGCTTTCTACTAGTAGCATAAAAATTCTTAAATTTAATATGCAACATTAAAATGCAAACTGATATAGCTAAAACACTTCCTGTCCTGTGCTAAGCTATGTTAAGCGATGTTAATGAAAGTGAAGGCATTGCTATAAAATTACCCTTGAGGGTATAAATCTGTTTATTGCTAGTAATGCCGTGAAATATAGAATTCCAGCTGTGCAGGCAGAAGTCTTCCAGGACAAGGATAGATCTCTCTATATATTTTCTTCAGGAGCATTTTTTGGTAGTATTTTGTATTTAAGCATCTGTGTAGCACTTGTCCTTAAAACACAAAAGCTGTGAGAAAACAAAGAAAAAGCTATTAAAGTCACAGGTAGAAACTTATGTATCTTCTACATGAGGTTTTGTAAGGCTTGCATCATTGTTGGGCCTGTGGGATTTTGTTGGAAATGTTGGATGATTTGCCAAAGACAAATTAGATTTCAGTAGAACACTTACACTTGAATGTGTTTGAGCTGAAAAATCTGGAACTTAGTTACATGGAAAGACTGTTATGATGAGCTGCTTTCTAGAGAAACTAAACAAGCTGGAGGAGGTGTCTAATGGACTCATGAGCTTCTTTCAAAACTGTTTCTGTGAAAAGTACTTAGCTGAAAAAAGGCCAACTCCTGCTGTGTTGCTAGTTTTATGAGAAGAGTCGTAGCATCTTTATTTGAGTAAATAGTCAATAAAAAGGAAAGGCAAGTGACCCAGAGTTTTTATGGGGTGTTTAGCCAATGGCTAGTGGGTAATAGTGCCAAGTAGTTTGGTAAAAGTATTACCAAATAGCTCTGAGGGGCTATTTTTATATAAAAAAAGTATTACCAAATTCTGAGGGGGGAATGTAAAGAAGATGGGGCCAAACTCTTCTCTGTGGTGGCCAGTGACAGGACAAGGGGTAATGGGTACAAATTGAAGCACAGGAAGTTTCATCTCTGTGAGGCAGAACTTCCCTCCTGTGAGGGTGACAGGGCCCTGGCACAGGCTGCCCACAGAGGCCGTGGAGTCTCATTCCCTGGAGATCTTCCAAACCCGCCTGGATGCTGCCCTGTGCTCTAGGTGTCCCTGCTTGAGCAGGGGGGTTGGACTAGATGATCTCTTGAGCTCCTTAACAACCTCCACCATTCTGTGATTACCCTGCTGTGTTGCTGTCTAGGCAAGTTGCATCTCAGACTCCTGCAAATAGGACTCAAATTAGAGACCATGAATCTTTCCAAATCAGCTTTTACTGGAGACCATTTTATATGATATTGCCTTCTTTCTCTTTCTGTGATGAGAGTGGATTGAATGAATCACATACTTGGTTCTAAACTTTCTCCTTACAGATTCACACAATACTAAAACAAACCTTGCTGGGCTTAGTAGGGGAGAAGTGATTCAGCCTACTGCATATCTCAGCTTTCTGTAGCATCAGCAGTAAGGTTTTACTTTTCTGTCTAAAATAGCAGCTGTGTACAGTATCAACTGGATTTATTATGAAAAATATTTAATCAAATCCTGCTTTTGATGTCCATCTTTCCTAGGTGCTTAGTACCACTACTTCAGAGCCCTCAAGGCAACGTGTGAGGGTTAGTGTTTGGTTGCCTTGGCCAATATGGATTTTCTCTAAGAGGTGTGATGAGGGTCATAGGAATTGACATTTCTCTCATAAAAAATGTAAAGGGCTAAATCACATGTATGAGCAATTTTTTTCCTGTCATCTTGCCTGCACAGCTTTACTTTTACTCATTTACATAGCAATACCATTCAGAAGCTTGGAGAAATCTTTAAATAACACCTTTGTTAAGGTTCTTATGCAGGAAAAGCACAGGAAGGAACACTTTCAGAATTGCTTTTGGGGAGCTGGATGTAGTCAGTGCTGACCCTGCAAATGTTTGGAGATAAAAATGGGTGGATTACTGCAATTTATAGTGCAGGAAGGAAACACAAGATTGCACATGCAAAGAATTTCCTTTCCACCTTTTGTAGTTTACCTCTCAAATTAGTATGGGTGCTGTTTTAAAAAAAAAAAAAGTGGAAAGGTTTTCTGCTGCTTTTTGTTTGCAAGCCTTTGTGCTTGCTGTAGGAAGTGCTATGTAGAATTGCAGAGCCTGAGTGATGATGCTGGAGGTGAAACAAGATGATGTAGCAGCCTCTCTGGCCTCTGAAATATCTATAGATAAGAGTAAGGCAGAACATTATAGATTACTGGGAGCTTCTTTCCATACCACCCCCTACTAATAGCCACCTGGGACTAATCCCAAGTATAAATGAATCCTCTGGGCTTTATATTCATGTCTTCTTGAATTGTCGATGATGCAAAACCTGCACTGAAGCACCTTAGTTGACAGTCACCCACTTCACTAAATGAGTGACCAGTGGTTCTCTTGCTTCCCAATGAGTCTGAAAATGGCAAAAGAGAAGCCCTAAGGGAAACTTATGTGGGATGCTGTGCTTTCCAGCAAGTCTATCAAAACCCAAGGAGCAGGGTGAAAGAGCAAGGGAAAGTAAAGGAAGTGAAATGTTGTGTCTCAGAGCATGTTGTTACTGTACTGGAGGGGGAAGTATTGGCCCCTTCTGCTCTGTGACGCTGTCTTGCAGAGGCATGTCTGGAGCTCCTGAAAGCAGTTACGTCACAGCCACATCACGGGCTCCCTATGTCTAATAGCTGCCTCCCAGTGGAGCAATGGCAGATAGCGAAGGTACCTTGGCGCCATGTGAGGCTCCTTCATTGCTCCTTTACCCAAATAGGAAGGGATGAGCCAGCAAAAGCAGTGACTGGGGTTTCTGCAGGCCTGGGGAGGCTTTGCTATGTTGGAGCAAGCTTTTTCCTGCACAGGGCGTTGCCTTGAGCCCTTGGCAGCCCGGAAGCCTGGAGGGAGCCTCTGGCTAGGACCTGGCCCCCAGCATCTGTGGGTTCCCACCAAACAGTTTACTGAGCTGTGGCTAGTCCATAAACAGCCTTGCGGAAGATGGTGTGCGATCTCTGGGTCCCAGGGCTTGCTGGGAGCACTGTTTTAAAGCACAGGAATGAGGAAGGCTGTCTTAAAAGTTAATAGTAATCAAGAGCAGAAAAAAGTCTTTTTAAAGTATAAAAGAGGGGGAAAAAAAAGAAAAAACACAAGAGCCTAAACATGGTCTAGTTGAGAAGAATATGCAAGAATGATGCAAATAATACTGCTTGGTAAATGTCATTAAAAGACTTAGACCAAAAAATTGAACTTAGTTATATGGGAGTATCTTAGTTGTTCAAGACTTGAGCTAAAAATTGCTCTAAGGCTGTAGTTTAAGTCAGTTAAAGGAAGAAGGGTAACACTCATTTACATCAAACCTATAAATGGCAGACCTGTTATAAAGATGAACAAAAACAACTTGGTTTTCCAGTGTGAGTTCTTAAAACTAATAATTCAAAAAACCTTTTTTCTATGCAATACTAATATAATGTCTTCAAGTGTATATTTCTTTCATAATGTCCACAGGATTAAAACATACCTCTATTTGCACCTCTTTCCACTTTGCTAATGGAGCTACAAATTGATGTATTGACAACTGGTAGAACAAAGGTTGGATAGTTTATTGCAGTAATTCTCTATTTCAGTTGATTGTGGGAGTTTTGACAATGCTTGGTTTGTTAATTATACAGGGATAAGTACTACTTATTTTACATATTAAGTTGATAGGAAGATGCAAAAAGACGTGGAGGCTTTTTTAAGTAAATCTTAGATGCACATAATTGGAATGTTTTTGGGGAAAGTGTCTTATTTGCAAGATTAGAAGTTAAATAGTTTTCAAATAAATAGTTCTTAAATGTATCATTTTCTCACCTATCCTAATTATCTGTGTGTTTTTTTTCAGGGCTATTTAAGATATGGAATGCTTAGTTAGGAGGAAGTAAAATAAAAAATGAAACTGTTTACTGGTGGTTACAAAAGACATAAAATATGAAAGCAGGACACGGAGATGTAGCTCCTATTTCTGTCATCAAAAGATACGTTGCCTTCTTGAGTTGGTCTTTGCTATTAAGAGAAGTGTTATGATAGTAAAGCTTGCCAGAAATTCCTTTGGATGGTATAAGGTGTGAAAAGCATAATTATGAATGAGTAAGCATACTTCTAGTTGGCATGGAAATAGAGTAGCTAATTTTGCATCTGTCATGTCTTCATGCTGTGGTTGCTTGGCTTATTAGCTGTTACTTTACCACTAGCTCCAAAGCCTACCCTTCTCCCCCTATGCTTCCAAGGATGGTAATGTTGCCCTTTTGGTGAGGGAGCCTGTACAAATGCCTCCCTGTGGGAAATGCGAGTGCATGCCTTGCTTCTGGAAAAGGTACTTTTATTTGAGTATGGGTAACTCATCCTTTGTTTTCTGTGTTCTATCAAAACTTATGTCCATTTGCCTTTTTTCTGTGCACTACAGTACAAATATGCTTAAGTATTTTTAGATGTTCCTTGTACATCAAGTATGAAAGATGCACTTTTTTCTAGCTCTCTTTAAAGTACTTTTTTTGAGAAACTGCTTTGAAGCAGACTTGAGATGTGCGGGTCTAGATGGCCCTATGTAGAACCCATGGCTTGGGCACTTCTGAGTCACAGTAGAATCTTAGTTTTAATTTTAGTCTAGCTATAGACTGGTTTTGTACTTCTGAGCCAGTGAGACATTTTGGGGTGAGCTTGTGGAGTAAAAGACTAGAAGAAATGTGGTAGGACATGAGCTCTCAGGTAGGTGGGTCTTCCTGAAATGTGCCTAACTACCTGTAGGTAGGACAGGTGAAACTAATCCGGTTGATTTCTGATACATTATTGAAGAGGATAAAAGGTTTTATTTTCAGAAGATAATTACATGTCTGGCTTGTTTTACTACATTAACAATATAAATTTCTAAAGGTTGCAGATGACGTGAGTTACTATGAAGCTGACAGTGTGTGCTGTGAAGCCACAATGTATAAAAAAAAGTCAGGTTCTAAGAAATAAAAGCCAAGTTCCTCTGACTGTTGTAGAAATGTCATGAGCTTATCGATATCTTGAAACAAGAAAGCTTGATAAAGTTTTCATTTTTACTCTTAAAGAAAAATCCTTTATTGCTTACTACTTGTATAGTAAAGAAACTTTCCAGATGAAGTCTTATTCAACTAGAGCTTCACAGGCCACCTGTGCAAAAACTGCTTTCTTCTAATGCTTATTAGAGTAGATTGGGGGGTATGAGCCTAACAGATCTGACCAGTGTCTGACCCTAAATTAAAGATTGTTTTGAATGATATGCAGACTGCTTAGTGCTTCTCCATGAGGTCTGTTTGGAATCACTAAGGCTACATAAAAGCTCAAGTTGGGCATTGTGACTTTTTAGAGGAGTAGTGTCACAACTCTGAATTCAAAGGGATTTGCCCGTACTCATATGTCTCTTGTCTGTACTGCTTGGTAGGCTGTACTGCTTGGTGATGGGGACAGGCACTGCTGCTTAATGCTCTTTTTCCTCCTGTGTTTTCTTGATTCTACAGCCTGTTAATAAAATTAAAAAGGGTATTTTCAAGCTAATTGTCATTAAACCTTTCAAATTTCAGAGAAGAGACTCTGAGTCTTCAGCAGATGGTTGGAAATGAAATGCACATTGGGGGAAAAGAGGCCTTGCCAAATCTGGACCTTGAGCGGAGCTAGTCAAACAGAAGTGAAACAGCAGGAATGACTTGCAATAGGCTTTATTATGGCCAGAAAGCTTCAGGCTGTGAATGACCTAATCAACCTAAGCTCCAGACATGCACCTAAATTAGCTTCTATGCTACTATCCTTGTTACACTCCATTTTGCTTCATTCAAATACTGTACTAACACATCTAAGCCCTTCTTTTAGAGGTGGAAGGTTAAACAGTTCTGGCTTTTCCTCTTACTGTGTTTATTCTTTTCAGCTCTCCTAATGCCAGTATTTTTAGTTCTTTCCTTTAGTTTCCTAGTCTTTCTCCCAGACTCTATTCTAGCACTTTTCATGCATGAATTTTAAATGACTTATTCTTGTGGTTCTGTGAGGACAAGCAGTAGACATAATGACAACAGGTGCTCAGTGTCAAGGAGCTCGTAGAGGCTGGTCAGCTCCTGCTAATTCCATGAGTTCTCTGTGTGACCTTGTTGGGGGTCTATTCTCTCCTTGGCCTGTTTGCAATATGGTGATAAAGTAGCATGCTTTTGCAGAGGGAGGGCACACTTAATGCCATATACCCCTTGGAGCCGGCCTCTTGGTGTGTACGTGTCAGCTCTGTAAAGTCCCTACCTCAGTTAGGACTGCCGTGTGTTATCTGAATAATAAACAAGCTTTGTCTTGCTGCAGTTCACTTATCCAGAACTGGCATGACTTCATCTGTGCTGCCCACAGCCATCGCTGTGCTTGGTCCTACTAATACCACTGCCTGAAGGAGAGTGTCTGTGAAGGTCACAGGGACACAGGCTTCTTCTGAAAATTTCTATGGACAAGTAAAAATGAGGTAATTGACTCTGACCACACTTAGGTGTTAGCCAGGGCAATGGCAAAATATGATGGCTGTCCTGAATAACTGGAAAATAGCGTCATGTGACGATCAGCATTGAGTGACGCAATATAAAATTGCGTATGGCAACAGCTCGTCTTTCACTCCGTACTTTGAATGAGGTTAGCAAGCTGGTCTAAACTTATTTAAAAATAAGGTTATATATGGCCATATAAGCCTTGCTCATTTCTGCTTTTTTTGTCCATAAAATATATAATGCCATGGCCTTTGAATCAGGCTCAGGCTCAGCTTTATTCTGATAGACATGAACTTTTGAAATATTTGTGAAAGACAGATAATCTTTGAAAGTCAGTGAGAGGCTATTCAGGGGGGTTGATGCGAGTACAGAAAGTCACTTGGATTTGAGGAATTATTGCTTTGGAATTCAAAGGGACAGGAGTTAATCTGGTTTGCTTAGTGATGTCAACATTGCTCCAAGTGGTGTTCATAAGTTCTGGGATAACACCATCACAGTTTTGGCAAGAATTCAGTGGCTCAAGGAGTGATGTGCTAGGAACCATGTATTTTTTCCCTTACTGCCACTTTGGTTTGAAGCATCTACAGTTACAACAATTTACTGAGATTTTAATTCCCCTTACAGACATCAGTCCTCTGGGTTTATCCAGAGCCCACTGAAGCTAATGGAGGAAAAAAGGTGGGGGGGAAGCATCATTTTGACCTCGTTTGGCATAGACTCAAGCTCTTTGTGGCTGAGGCTGATTGCTTCATCAAAATCCACTTAACCTTCCAGGGGAGGAATGCGTGGCAGGGGCTGCACTCGTTGTTCTGGAGCTTGGTGCCTTTGGCTTGACCATTTCTCCTGTGGTGTCCTGCTGATCCAGGTGAAAGGAGTGATTTGCAAAGTAGCAGTAGCCAGTGGGATATCTAATATTATCTCTAACATGTCGTTCAACCTTGGCATCTTCTGGGTAATACAAGTTTCATGTAATCTGTAAATTTCTAGCAGAGAAATGTCTTGGAATTGACTTTTTGACATACTTTTTCTTTTTCTAATTTGGCAAAACCTGCAGTTATTCAAGCACATGCCTTAATTTTCTTTTCCTTCATATTTGAGCCACTTCTCCCCACTTCTCCAACCCTTACAGGTTCACAGTTGTTTTTCCATGCTGGACTAATAGGGAATTTTGAAAGGAATTTATCTGAGTACTGAGAATGGTACTTTAAATAAATATGGCCAAACAATAAGAAAAACAATTAGTGTACTGATTTGGGATTGATTTTTTTTGTCAATAAATAAAAAACCTCCTTGGGAAGAAAACAGATACAGAAACCAATCCACCCTCTCTAGCCTTTTCCAGGAGACTGATGAAATAAACATCTTTAAGTTGAGTCTTCCAGGGCAAAACCAGGAGGAATGGATCTCCTGGGCCTTTTCATGGGGTTGGGATGCTGGATGAGGATGCTGCAAATTGCTGCTTGTGAGATAGCTTCCCATTTCAAGGCGGGGAGGAATTTTGCCATGGGTCTGGTCAGGGTATGTTTGTGGTCCCTTTTAATGGCACTGGTAGTAGTGAAAGCTGCTTTCAGCACTGACGGGTGTGTTTTCAAAGCAATGTAGGGCTACAGCATGGGGGACACCATTAAAGGTTAATGTGCGTTTTCAAACAAGGAGCCTCAGGGCTTGAGGTAACTCTTTGATGTTTAAAAAGCTTGCCACATAGGGGACTAAGTCTGAATTGTATACTTATGTGTGTGAACACTTGCAGGTAATTAGATTTTAGTTTCAGGGCGGCTGCAGGAGTTTGCAGAAATGATTCAGATTTCAAAAGGCTCAAAATAAACATGAATTCCTATTTATCTTGAGGGATTTAGAGGGGCATAAAAAAAACCTTTAATGGCTTGAACCAAGTTTTTATTAATTGCTTAGCTGAAGAGATAAAACCTGTGGGAGTCTGTATTAAAATGGCATGTGGACAAGAAAAATCTATGCAGGATCTGAAATTGGTTTAAAATGGGTAAGAAAAGACAGAGCTTAGCTTTCCTTTGCATTTAAAAGATTATTACTGCTAATATATACAGCTTTTATGTTTTTTAAAGAAGCATGCCTGGATTAAGCCCTAATTACATGTAAAGCACTGAAGCTAGTTGTTCAATGTCGGAGGAGTAGGATGTGTCTAAACAAAGTGACAAGCAATTAGGGAGCCTGGGGAAAGTTGTCTATTTTTCATATCTGAAAATAAAGTTATCAAATTAGTACCAAAATTGTTCTAAATCTGACAGCTGTATCTACAAAGACTCCTTCAACCACTTTGCAAAGATGGCTCTGTTTTGTATCGTGATGTTAACTGGGTATGGAAATAGTGGTGGCTTTTTTTTCTGTTGGGATTTTTCATTCTCTACAGAGAAAATCCACCATAAGGAGGACAGTATTGGTAGAGGGCAAGCTTTTCTTCCTCACTGAGTGAAAAATAGTCCCTTTAGACAAAAGGTGCTGCCTTAAAGATAGTTGATATGCAGAGTCCTGCTAGCTTTTAAACTCTTTAAGCATTTTAAATGGAAATTGCTATCTAGCAGAGTTACCCTTTTTTTTTTCTGACTATTTTTATCTTTGATGAAGAATGCAAAGGTTATTTAATTCCTTGTGCAAGAAATTACAGCATTGCAGAGCTTGATATTTTCCTTTTTAACTGTCATCCATGTTAGGTTGTTATAGAACAAAAGAAAAAATTGAAAAGCCCTGCTGTTCTCTGGTTGCATCTCTGATCCTTCTTTGTTTTATATGCTGTGGCTGTGTTGGCTGTGACTTTTGTTTCCCACTCTGCAGTGCTCCTGTATGCCGGGTTAAATGTAGGAGTGCTCCTGGTGCATCTGTTCTCCAAAGCGTCTTCAGGATCGATCAGGAGAATCCTTTTGTACAAGCAGAATTCAGTCTGTGGCCCTCGCTGTGGGTTGTGAGCAGGGTTTTTGCCCTCAGGGCTCAGGGTTGCCTCTGAACCCCGGAGCAGCTCCGTGGCCCTCACCCCGGCTTGCTGTGGGAGCAGCAAAAATCCCTTCTCCAAAGGATTGCCGTCCTAACCTCCGAGGGTAGCAAGTGCTGTTTGCAAAAAGCTGATCTCAACTGGCTGAGCTGGGGATTAAGCACAACTTTGCCAATTCAGTGTCTAGACTGAAAAATCATCCTTCTGAGCAGCTCTAGGGCCGTCTGAGACGGTTGAATAGGGTATGGCTGGGAAAGCTGAGCCTGCCATCTCCTTCATAGTGCCCGTTGCTCCTTAGGGACTTCTGCCTCCATGTGTTTCCTGCCAGCCTGTGGCATGCTTGCTTGCTGTCTTCCAGTGGTAAGGGAGGTTTCTTGGGGGTCAGGTAATTTCCATATAAAAAAGAAAATTTGGTGACAGTTGCTGAAGTTTGGAGTCTGGTATTAGACACCAGCATAAATAAGACTGTTGCAAAATTGTGGGGGTTTCCCACTAGTGATCCACTAAATGATAATGGTCATTTAGAGGCTAAAATCAAAATCTGTGTGCAAACTCTTTTATTTGAAAACATGTTCACTTTGATTTTTTTTTGTTTAATTGCTCTTGTGGCACTAAAACTGCTGCCGTGACTGATGGGGAGAACATGCAGCCCTAAGAAATGCCTGGCAGATAATTTTCCTCTTTTAACTGGCATCAAAGCTGTATTCACCTTGCTTAAGAATGGGGTTCTTTAACTTTTTTCAATCTGGACCCTTCTCTAAATGGTTAACTTGAGTAGATGAGTCTTAAAGTGGATATTTTGGGGCTAAATAAGGTGTTCTTGTTGGTGGTTGAGATGTGAAATGATTACTTGTCATCCTTTGCAATGACATTGCGTTTAAATGCCGTGGTACATGGGCACTTACCAGTACCTTCATCTCCATTAATCCTTACTCACAGCCTGCAAATTGAACATTCTTTCAGCCTTATGGGATGTACTGAAATTCTCTGAGTTATAATTGCTTTTCAATATGCCATCTTGTTATATTACTCAATTTGAAGAGGTTTCCTTCCAAACAGAAAATATTTAGTGAATTCCATAGTGTGTATTTTTCTCTTTCTAATCAGTTTTATCCCTCAGTTCATTGCAGACTCAAAGGAAGAATAAAAATTGAACTCACTTGACCATGATTGATTTGAAAATTCAGGGGACAACTTCTAGGTTATTGATGGCCTTTGAATTGTAGTGCGTTGTACCTGGCTGTGCCTGTGAAACTCAAACTCATCAGCATTCCATCTCTTTGTAGTTGCTTCTGTTTGCTTAGAGATAAGGATTGTAAATTCAGATGTGCATGCAATAACCTTATCAGACAAAGGTGTAGTATTGTCTGAAAGTCTTTGCAATGTCTGCCTGAATAAATGAGCCCTTTTCCCTAGCTATCCGTAGGAAAAGCAGAGCCGCAGAATCTCACCTGAGAATGAGGAAGCTGAGCCCTCATCCAGTTTCTCACGCGATGGAAGTTGTCCACTGTCGGTGCCACCCTGGTTGGGTTTGAGAGAGGGGAAGATGAGAACTGGCTTCACACTGAGGCAGGTCCTTGTGGGCTCTGCCCTGAACTTGAGGGAAACGGCTCTTCTGCACAGAAATTGGGACTGTGGGAACCACAGCATGGAACTGGGGAAGCAAAAGGAGACAAGAACCAGTGCATATTAAGGAATTCTCCCTTAACTTCCCTTTTCAAATCCTTCCCTGAAGAAAAGGAAGTAAAAATGAAACTCACCATGGGAACTGAATCCCAAACTAGAATTTAGCCTTTTTTCCTTTCCATTTAAGGTACCCTTACTTAGCATTATTTATATCAGCAAAAGCAGTAGAAGGCAATAGGAGTCACTTTAGGTAGTGAGCTATGTGGTCACGTGTGTGGTGAAGATAAGCAGTTGGTGTTGAGATGCTCCACTGACGTTTGCAGTAGTGCTGCTGTCAACATGCTGAATCTGAAGGTCAGTCAAGGTGTGGGGCAATGGCGTAGATGTTAGTCCATGCGAAAGGTTCATATATTTTGAAATACAACTATCTTATTGTGTTACTGGGATATCAGGAGATAAAAGGCTGGCATATCTCTCCCTCATATTTCTAAAGCTATTCTATTTCCAAGTCTGGGTGAGAAACAGATTTTTTTTTTCCTGATAGTGTTAGTTTCCCGAGATGGTCAAAAGAAAATACCAAAAAAAGTGTTTGTGTTTTCCAAATTGTGTTTTCACATTTCTTTCAGTATGCAAGCCTATTTGATGCTATTCCTTTGCAGAAATCTTTTCCTTTTTTCTCTCTCCCCATTTAAAAGCTTGTATTTGTACAACCTGGAAAAACTGCTCCAACAGTGAACTGATAAATAATCTTTATACAGAAATACATCAGCAGAAAATCTGTATTTTAATTTTAGGTTGGCAGATACCTATACTAACTCAGTGCAGTTGTTTCTGTCAATGCTTCTGTGTGTTTCTTCTAATAATGAGGCTGACAGCCTTGATGAGTGCAGGTACATTAACATTTCTGTTACTGTATGTTTTCTTATGTTGTAGGTTTAGGACAATGTTCTGTGTGTCTTGTGTTGGTGTTCTAATGCATGAATTTCCTACTTATTTCACTAAGGAGGTTGAAGTGCAGCTCTGGGGAGCAAGATGCCCTTGTAGGGAAATCTGATGCTTTTAGGAGAAATATAAATGTTTTATATCTCTAACTTTGTTTTGCTGTGGGGGTGCTGCCAAAACTTCTAAAACACTAGAAGACAGTCTTTGAAATTCACCACTGATCAGCTTCATGTGAGCCAAGGTGAAAAGGATGCTTGTGATGGTGTAGCCATATCAAATCATCTCTGTGTTCTTGAGCTGTGTTTTTCTTGTAGCATCAGAAAAACTGCTATGTGCTGACAAAGACTCTCCTGTTCTTTCCTGTACAGAAAGATGATTTTTGGATATATTGCCCAGTTGCAGATGGAAGTAATTTATTCTGTTTGTCCATGAGACTGTCACATGTCAAAAGGGCAAACTTCCGATATAAAAGCTGTTCCATCTGCTGGTTCAGCTTTGTTTCTTTCTCTGATCAGAGATCAGAGCATCCTTAAATTAGCAGGATTGTGCAAATGCTGATAGAAAGGATAAGTAGGCCCAAGACACACTCTGTGAGTAGAAAGCAGTAAAAAAAACCCTAGCAAATACTGTTACATCTCCTGAGACTAAATCACAGCCTTAGACTACGACATTCATTTGCAGGTTTGTGCACTGGAATAAACGTTGACAAGCTGAGTTTGCACCTTTCTGATGTGGTCCTTTTTCCATATAGGAATAACTACGACTTCAGTAATTGCGGAGATCTCAGTCTATGCACTTATTTAGTGGATTTCCATGATGGATTTGCAATTTTTTTGCTGCCTGGAGATGCCTGTCCTGAGAAGTCTATGCTCTGCTCCAATGAAAATGATAGTGGATGGGACAAAGGACACAGTACCTTCATTCTGCAGAAGCAGATGTTGTGATTTTTTTTTAAACTGCTGGAATTGGAAAATATTTCCTTAAGCATCAAGCCATTTTTCTTTAACTTTGTCAGATGTTCTGTGACCATCTTTAAATCAAGTATGTTAGTTGGAGATGCATTGATGCTTGTTTGAAGCACCTGGGCATATGAAGCCAAAAAATGTAGTAGGTGATTGCTCTGTTCCTCATCTTTTTTCCTACTTCATTATGTGAGTAGGAATTAGTAGACATGCTTGTTTCAGTAGAACCAATTATTTAATTAGAGATTTTTTGAGAGGCCCTTGCATCATTCAGAAACAGACTTGACTATGTTTTTGTGAGACAAGGTTGCTTAGTAGAGAATGTATCATAAAAGGATGCTCTATAAATGCACTGATTGAGTAATACTTCTATGTCAAGATTTACAGACATATGAAAGAACACTTATGCAATTTACAGTCTTTTGGAAGGAGTTCATGATTAGCTAAACTAGTGATGTTTTCTTGCAGTATAGCAAGGGAAAAAAAGGAGCATTGTTGTGTTAAGTACTCTCTGAGTGTCTTAGTGCCATGCTTATCAGCTAACAGATGGAGTGCACAGCTGTGCATGCTGGTATTGCCAGTCACTGGGAAAGGAGAAGGGGGGAAAGAAGGAATTTTTGTTTATGGAGAACATTGTTCTTTTTTTCTGTTCACCTCCCCAGAATCACTTATGAAGATGACCATAATAGCAGAATGTAGTAGAATGTGCTAGGTCTGGTGAGATGCTTATTGACTCTTGATACAAGTGTCATCTCTCAATCTTTTCTAATCTGTGCCCTTAATCTGTGTTTTTTTTGTGTTGCCTTTTTTTTGGTGGGGAGGGGGCAGTTAGGGGGATATTTCTTTACATGTACACCCGGTTGATCTGTGAAGGTGGAAGGTTAATTTCAGCAGAAATACCCAGATATTTATTTCCCTTCTTTTCAAAGGCAAAATGTAACTAGAAAGAAGAAAAACAAATGAAGCCGAAGGCATCAGTTGTCACTCTGGAGCACTGTTAGAGGCATTGTATGAAATGCATGCTCTATGTCTGTAAAACAAAGTGTGCCATTAAGTGGGTAATGCTAAGAGGAATTTTATCTAGCCTATAAATACAAGTGAATCTTTTCAACTTCAAATCCCAGTACAGAGACAATTTACTGTTGCAATCAAAATGATGCATGCAATTTAACTTCAGCACCATCTGTAACTCTGATGGTATTTTAATAATAAATAAAATTATATCTTGGCAACAAAAGTCCCACTTAAATAAAATACCTTTAAGTTTTTCAAGCAAGGTCTCCAAGAGGAAACTGGAATGCCTCTGACTCTGAAGTCTCCGTTGTGTTTACTTTAAAATAAATACATCAAGACTGAAATAGCAAGCTCCGGACAAATGTTCTGTATGATCCTGCTAGTTGCTGAGAGTCAGGCTTTGTGCTGCACTTACTAGCTCGTGAAGTTAGCTTTGGATCTCAGGGATTCTTACGCAGGGAAGAGTTTGCCCATCTGTGTCTGAGCAGAGAAGCACCAGCATGGGTGCTGGCAGAGGGGCACCCATGGCAGGCACCTTCCCTCTGCAAATGCTACCAAGAAGCAGTAATGCAGGCTTCATATTCAAAGATGTTCTGCCTATTTACCTCAATGTGAGTAGGACACTACTAAAAACAGCCCAAACCCAAGGCATAAGAAATCTGCGGAGTATAGGGGTTGGGGATTTCTTTGCTAATTGTGTCCTGTTCATTCTGGAAACACTGGTGACCTTTATGAATGGCCTTTCCAAGTGTAAACCAATGTGTTTTTTTCCTGTTGACCCTTCAAGAAAATGAGGGAAAATACAATGGCAATGAGCACTTGTCAGTTGTGGCTGGTAATGACCCTGCCACAAACAACATTTGATCTCCTTCGAAACAGAGGATGACCAAAACATTAATGTAACAGTGTTATTTAGCTTTCTGAATGTCCAGTATCACAGGCAGATATAATCCCTAACTTCAAACTTAAAGAAAAATTAAGTTTATTCATATTGCTAAGCATGCTGTGCCTAGCAGTATATAAAATGCGTAATGACAAAATTAGTGAAGTTGACCTGATTCTCCAGTTTCTGCTCAAAGCCCATTTTGGTAATATATTAGTTGCAGTTTGGAAGCCTGCTGTGCTTAGAAACATTTGAAATCCTGTCCCTCTAGGACTGGGATGCATTTTTCTCACTTTTTTATAATTGTCACAGGTGTTGAAGACTTTCACAAAATATAAAGCTTAATTAGATATTTGGGCACAAAGCCTTTATTGAGATCCGCTCTTATACAGAGTATCTGCTTTTGCAAACTCTTATCTGGCAACTTTCAATGGAGCAAGAGTGTGGTGGTGTCTAAATGTCGTATCAGTGCTTTTGAAATCTGAATTGAAAAAAAGTTTATATTTGTTTAGAAAGTTGTTTTGGGCTAAAATTAAAAAAAACTTAGTATTTAATTGCTTTTACTTTGGCAGTCAAAACTAAAGAAAGCGATTAAAAACAATAAACCAAACAATTTCAAAACACTTCAGAGGGCTTTTTGTTTTTGTTGTTGTCAATTTTATCATCACTTTCTGAAAATTGAAAGTGGATAAAAATAGAGTTGATGAAAAGAAATGTTTATTACTTTCAAAAGCAAGGTGGCTGATGGGAAGTAGGGATGATGTTAGCATGGCAAATGCTATTGGATTGCCTGTGTTATTCAAAAGTGAGCCTGAGCATAGTCAAGGTCGGTAGTCTCATATGCAGGTCAACATCTGTGTTAGGTAATTTGCCTGAGGAAGATGGTTTATAGACACAATTAGGTGCTTCTTGCTCATTTTGTATCTTGCTGATTACCTGGTCAACAGGAAAACATAGGAGAAAACTTGGAAAGTAATTTCTTTAAATGTCCATATGTTTTCAATGATCCTGTGACAGTGTTGTTTCTTTATTAGAATCAGCTGTTTTTGATATAAATGCAGCTAAAAACACAGGTGGTGGTCTGATGGGCATACTGCTAAGGGAAAAGGAGTAGGAGGTAGAAAACAAATCTGGGAGCAGCTGCAATAAAGTGAAGAAAATTCACTTCTGTCAGAGCAAATGAGAGAGATGAGGTTGGATTGCATGGTGGGAATCAGCAGACTTTGCTTTTGCTGTTGCTTTACCTTCAGTCTCTTTTGTAACCTTGCACAAAGGTGTTCTGGTGAGTGTGAGTGGGAAGGCGGTGTAATGTAACATCCTTTCTTAAATTTGGAGATTTTGAGGGGGTGTTTCTGTGAGTAGTTTTTTGTGCTTTTTCCCCCCTCTGGCTTCCCATGGAAACTAGACTTGTGATAGACACTTCCTGTGTACCCCTTACTACTTTGAACTTCATGGCCAGGTTCAAATAGGTCTGACAATGAGATATTGACTGGACATCTGTATGTTTCCATGTCATCCAAACAGCTGGTGAGTAGGGAAGACAGACTGCAGAAGTCACCTTATTAAGGCTGTCACCAGCCTCGTATAATGAGCTGGAATGCTGGACATAAGCAAGCCAAGTCTGCCTGTGCATTTTAGCTTTATAGTACTTTGCAGTTTCACTTTGTATATAAAGACAGCCATGTCAGGCATTGTAGAGTTGTGATGTAGAGCAGTTGGTGCTATGAGGTTGATTTTAGCTGAAGGAAGGGCAGAAGAGTGACCTTGTATCTTTCAGAAAATCCGGTCATGAAACTACTTCATTTGAAGGTTATTCCTTGTGCTCTTATAGTCAATTAATCATTGCTCTTATCTTTTAGAAGTCAGGGTGGATCGGTCCTGACACACTCAGAACTTTCCTGTCCTTAAATCCGAAAGCCTTAAGGTTACAGGCTTTTATAGTTAAGTATGAATTAAAGGAAGAACTCATGGCAGTAATGCACTGTTGAGAGGAAAACCAAATAAGAATTGAAGAAGTTAGTTTGAAAACTGTGTTGTAATACTATAGATAAACCACTCCCTTGGATCTCATCTGGAGACTGAAGCAAGGGAATGGAAATGTAGATGGCAGGTAGAAAGATTGTCATTTCCTAGAATAGACCTTCCTAAGATCACCTTAAATGCATTCCTCTGAAATGTTTCACACTTGTTACACTATTGGGAAATGTGTTATCGCATAGGTACCCAATGGATATCATCAGGTACCCAAGAGCTCATGGGTTATAACATGGGCAAGTAGCAGATCAACAGGCTGGTGTGCTGTGTTCTCTCATGCTCTAAGAGCAGTGAAGTGAGGAGACCCAGCAGTCTAGACATTAGATAAACTGAAATCTCTATAATGAGTTAGATTCAACTGCAGCTTTAAAGTACTATCTCACTTAAAATTTGCCAGGCATTTTTAACAAACAGAAGTAAAGCTACATGTAGCCTCTTGTGAATGCGTAGACTGCTCTAAGGAAGGTCGTCATGACGCCTGCCTCAAATGTCCCAGTGCAGAAGACTCGGAAGAAGGGGACTGTCATGGAGAGTGAGTGCAAAGAGGAATGGGGTCATTTCCTAGAGGAGTGTGTCTGATTGCTAGACCTTCTCAACTTTGGGCAGTTAGGTAGTGTAGAAAACCCTTCCTTCTATTCTTTCTGAAAGGGTTGAGCTGGTTTCATTACTACCGTAATGTAGGTCTGTCCCTGAGACCTTATGTATTTTTGTGAGAGGTTCCCAACCACTCAGTTAGGTTTTATAGGATGCAGAAGTTTGGGAGTTCAATGCCCTAATATACTCACAAGCTGAGATCTTTGTTTAAACCACTTTCTAGGTCACAAGTAAGATCAAATTTAACAGGTGTGACTTAATTTGCAGATTTTCAAGCTCACTAAGGGCAATTATAATCTGACCCCTTCTGTACCAAGGGGCACAGCACTCTACAAATATTTCCATGTTACAGACAGAAGTTCTCTCTGAGCCTTAAAGGCTATTAATGATAGCGAATCTGCTCAGGGTCTTAGTAACTTGTTGGCTAATTATCCTCACTGTCAAAACCTCAGTGGCCTACTTGTCCTTAAGTTATCTAGTTCAGGAATTATTTTATATTTTTTAGGCCTTTTTACTGCTGATAATGTAATAGAGGAAAAGAACTTCATATTTAAGCTTGCTTTACAAGATTCATCAGTCAGTGTGCTGATATGAGTTACATTGGTTATGCTAATTTTCATGCAGAGTTGCTTTTTAACTGAACACCACTTGGGTTGCATGAATGAGAATTCTGAACACTAAGTGCAATTTTTTTCCTTGCTTATCAATTGTAACTTCTTCAAAAGCAGTACTGGGTTTGTTTAATTAGACATTTCTCTCAGAAATGAGCTAAATGGGATCTCTTATTCTGCTGTTCTTTAACTCTTCCTTGGCTGATTCCTTAAACCTTTTTGTCTACCAGTTTAAATACTGTCCCTGTGCTTCGCTGTTGGGAACTTTCCAGTGCCATGGGGTTTAAGCTCTAAACTGGTGATTCAAATGTCTTTACCCTATTCCTGTGTCAGCTACTCGGTCTGTGTTCGTACTGTCTGTCCTACTTCTGCCATCCCATCTTATTTGCTAATTAATTGGGATACTACTTTTGTGTTTTTTGGAAACTCATATCATCCTCCTACTTTCAGAATAGAATGGGCTTAACGTTTAATATTATTCATCATGACAGTCAGCTTTCCCATCCTCTTATCAATATAAAAATCCATATTGAGAAATCTGTCTATTTAAAGTGTTCTTTCTTGCAGTTTTTATCCCTTTTTACTATATTTATGTGCTTATAGCATCCCTCAAGAATCTGTATTTTCCAAGAACTTGATTTGGAGTTGCAGACATCAGCTTATTCACCAGTGGTGTAATACTGTCTTTATTTGATAAGTTTATTGGAAGAGGATATTCTTTAACATCTCCCTGTTGTGTCCCCCTCCCCTCCCTCCCTTTAAAAAAAAATAAAATAAAATAACCATATATAACACCAGAACTCAATTGAGTATCCAAGCAAGTTCTGGCTGTGGCTTGCATAAACATCTGTCCCCCTGTCCAGTGTGTGTTAGGATGCCGCAGGTTGCAAGTGTTGCTGTCAAGCAGTGTTGCTGTCCTTTGATTACAGTCAATAAACTAGTCTTTTTTTATGGTAAGGGAAGTTCTAATTTGCAGAAGTCTCTCGAATATTCTGCAGAGTCACTGCACAAAACAGATGAGTAGTATTTTACTGCAGTTCAGCTCTTTATGTGAAAGGCACCTTCTAGTTTTTGGATCACTCTAAATTTGCCACCGTAGCTGTGAAATCATTTATGCTTTTATTCTTTGACTTTTGTAACCCTGAAGTATCATTAGTGAATTTCCTTTTCCCCCTGCAAACTGTATATTTACTCTGGGAACGTGAGAATGCTGTGGTATCTGAGATCTTGCTAACCTGTAGGACTTTTCCAGTAATTAGATCCATGTTTCCTCTATGGGAGATTCAATTAAAAATAAGTGTGTGGGTTTTTTGTTCCCTACTGAAAGGCTATTTTTGGATGTGTATGTGACAGCATTGTAATAAGCAAACTTACTTTGCCTAATTTTGTTCTCATGCAAGCATTATGTGCTCAAAAATTCAGCTTCAGTGTTAGTGTAATCCAATTGAAACTATCCTCAGATGAAGATGTGGCAAAGAGGGGAAAGCTGTAGCAGACAGCTTATTTGAGCTTATGAAACTTACTTGGCATTATATGTGTGCATGAATTTGAACAAGAAAAGATGGGTCCATGGTCTTCTGAAGTAAGGGTCATGCTTTCAAATGTTGCTGCCCAAAGCTGGGTATCATGTCCCTATAGCTCACTTCTATGGAAGTTGTCACTTCAGCTCCTCAGTTATGTGTCTGCTTTAGAGAAGATTTTCCAAAGACAGCTCTGAGGTGGAACCTAAAGCCTGTCAGGGCGCTGCTGTGTTCTGCCAGCTGCTTGTGCAGCAAGTCTTTTAATGAGAGCATGTGACATGAAATTGTGCACTCTTGACAGTTCTTGACTCAGAAAACTGAATTCTCAAGCATATTAAGTGTTTGGCATCCTAAAAGCAGTTCCTGTTCAGTTGCTTCCTCACTAGGCTGTTCTGAGGGTGTAAATTTGCGAATTGCACAAAGCAGTGGTGCAGTCTGGTCAGAGGGATATCAATCACAATTTTCCTCCTTTTCCAGTCTCAGCCCCCTACACAGAAATGCACAACATTGCAAGGCAGATGAGGTTGATCTATTTGTTACTTGACTGATGACTTCTTTTCTGCTTTTGTTTTTAGATAACTGTGATGCTGCGCTGATATCTCCTTTACCTTCAACAGCGTTTACCAGTTCCTCTGAGCTCTCCAGTACACACAGTCCCAGATTTGCAAAGCTCAACAGACGAGAGGGTAAGGTTGCTGTATGAAATGCCTAAAATACATATATCTTTAATCACAGCTCTAAAAAAAAAAAAAAAAAAATGCTGTCTGTATCCAGTGTGTTCAGGGCCAAGTCAAGTAGGGCTCTTCATTTTTGCTTTTGAAAGCTTTATTTAGGTGCAACTCATTCATTTACTGTAGAAAACTCCTATTGTGTTTGTAAATCTCTGCTTCTTGTATAAGAATACCATAAAGGAAATTCAGCTCCTATTTTTGCTTTTAGTTATAGTTCCTATAGCCTTTAGAGACTGAAGGTCGTTCAACTTGAGACTCTTTTCTAAAATGTAGAAGTCTATTAAAGCTAGTAGGAACTTCCATTGGAATTCAATGATTATGTAACTGCAGAAGAAGTAAGAATGAATGGAAGAACTTTGTAGACCTTTGTACACCTTTCCAGGGAGGAGTGTTTGAGGTCTGTATAATGAGTTCGTGCATAAGGGAAAATTGTTAGGCTCAAAATTAATATTAGAAAAGCACAAATAGCAGTATTGAGGTTCCAAAGTCAGTATTATACAAAGTCCAATTGTGTGTGCTGTGTTTTAGAGCTGTATTAACAATATCTAAAATATGTGAACTTTATTTTCTGTGCTTAGTTTATAATCATTAACTCTTAGCTCTGCTAAAATAATTTGCCCATGAAGTGGGGTGTAATGTCTGAAAAAATAGAATACGTACAGGATAATATTGGTGAGCTTCGTGCTCTTTATTGGCGCAAATCCTGGAATCAGGAAGACGGGATATGTGAAACTGAACCCTGAAGTAGTTTCAGGTGTATAAACATGTTCTATTTTATGTTTTGAAAGCCTAAGTGATAACCAATGGGCTAGGACTGAGGAGGATCTAGAAGTTAAAATATACCCTTGCCTATTGTTCTGTTACACAGACTTATAAAGAAATGTGTATTTATAGTACCATCAGAATTGATAACAATATTTCATTTTGGGTTTGAGGAGCACTAGAAGAGGAGCTTTCTTAGTTTCTTACTGCTTTCTTACAGACTTTGAAGTAGATATCTTCAAAAGAATGTTTTTTTGCACTATGCTATGTTTTTCAAGGCGTTTTCATTAATTACAAATAAAGCTAAGCTAATGTAGTGAGTAATGTAATAATGCTGCAAGGAGAAGTACCTTGAAGTAAATAGCTAGATAAATGTGTGTTAACATAAATAAGAAGGAAACTGGTGAAAATGAATTTGTAAAGTACAGCACAGCTCTACATCAATAGAAAGTTTTCATTCATCAAGTTAGTTCAATAACAGATAATAACAAAAATGTTGTTTATAAAAGGCCAACAGCACTGAAATGTACTGTTTTTAATAAAAATAAATAAAAACTCCTGAATAAAGCTTTGTGGGAACTGCTGAAAGTGCTCAATTAAAATGCTGATAAACTCGTACTGGAAATAGTAAAAAATGTATAGTTCTCATAAATATGATTCTGTTGCATGAAATATATTACTTATCCGTGAGAGGGAGTAATCAACTTTTTCTTTACAGTAGATAAATAGATGAAAAAGAACAAGAAAATTGTTACAATATGACTGTAAAAACTGAGATTTTTGTTTCCCCTTAGCTTTCAGCCTAAGCATTTGGTGTAAGGAAATGTGTATGGAATATAAAAAATATATCATGTCAAATGGAATTTGTTTTAGGTCCAGGGAGTGTTCGATCTGGGCATTAATGTAAAACTGTACAGCAGGGAAGCACTTACTTTCAGCAGGAAGTCCAAGAGTTTGCAGCATAATATAAAGTCAGTTGAGCTGTTTGCAAGGCACTGTAGGGTCAGAACCAGCATTTCCTTTGCTTCATGTTAATAAACTGCAAGTAAGTAGGGGCATCCCGAGCAGCCTCATGCAACATCAAGGAGCACAGATTATGTAACACTGGGTTGAAGTGCAATTTTCATACCAATTAGGGCAAAATGTATGAAGAGTTTGAAAAATGGGGGGGGGGGGGGGAGAGAGAATTAGACTGTATTTTTTTTCCAGTTATTTTAGGTCTCCAACTGAGAAACCATATGATCCTCGTTCTTGTATTTCTAGTGTAATAATTTGTTGCCATGGTGAATATGAGCTTGTGCACCAGCTTTCTGGGCTTTCAGCTTCTCCAGTAGCTTTTCTTCCTGTTGTGTTGAACTTCCCTCCCCAAATGATCTGCATAAAATCTAAGCTGTGCTAGCTGTGAGAAACCATGGCATAGCCTTTTGGGGATGCACATGATCCTACCTGTGCCAGTTAGGGATTTGGTTCCCTGTTTTCTCTTGAACAGGGAAACATATACAGTCCTCGGTCATAATGTTGTAAAGTGCCAAGCATGAGATGAGTTTGACCATTCTCCTGCTCCTTTTATAGGAGAGAATTTGGTGTCCTCATAAATACTTAATAACTGTTCAGGTCACCAAAATGAATGTCCATACACTGTGGGTGTAATCAATGCCACTTTGTTTTGTAATTATGCTGTGCTAATCATAAATGATGTACCATCCTGTTCAATGTCTTCACTAGGGTGAGCATCTGCAGTGGGTGGAGGAGCAAATGGCACAACTCCGGATATGCTTTTTTGTTAGTTAGTAAAACACGTTGGGTGAGATGTGACACCACAAGGAACAACACGCACAAAAGCAATGTGCCTGCAGAGATCATTGTGGACAAAGATGCCAGTATGTTTTCTGATGCTTGCTTTGTACAACAGATAAAGGTGGAGAAAGAGTACTTAACTATTTTGGCAATCATAAGGGTAGATCTGGGATATCCACAGAAGTTGTGTCCGCTTATTCCTTTACTGGCAGATGTGAGAGGCCCAATGGGAAATGCTTAGGTTTTGCTCTGAGTCAAGCCTCCAGTGTAACTTTGGTGCAGTGTTGTTTTAGCTACTACTCTTACAAGTCAGTAGAAAATCTGTCCATCTACAGTAATGATAAAGACATGAGGTTTGAGAGAAAAAATAAGGTGATTTTTGTCTCTTTTTGTTTTTTCCTCTTTTTAATGTGTGTATTCTCTTCTCATCCTGCGGGGGAAGGTGTATGAGGCAGCTGTGGTTATGCAAAGATTGGGGCTGTAACAGGTAACACTTGTCTCTCTTACAAGATGGGCTTCTGGACTGCAAGAGCCAAGCAAACCTGCAGGGATGGTGCTAACAGCGAGCAAGCAACAGTTGATGTGTTACGCAGTGCTTAAATCTAAAGAATGGCATTTTGTACAGAGAAATGTACTCATGAAATGATACATAGTTCAGAGATGGTAGGTAGCCAGTGATTTGAGCACTTCAGATCACTGCAGATCTCCCAGATTTTCATTGAGCGTTTATCACTGTTTTGACTTACATCCTAAATTATAAACCTGCTGTGTAGTCCTCATGCTTGAAAGCAACCCGGCATTCCCCCAATACTTCAAAGAAAAGCATGTGACCTTGCTGCTTCTCCTAAGAGTAGAAGGCAGAGGGTGTAAGCTGTAAAGGGTAGATGTTAGGTGCTTAATGAATTGCTGGAGATATTCATGGTGAGTATCTCTGTTTGTTTACTTTTTCATGGGTAGCTCATCAAGTAAATGACTTGTTATGAGTGATTTTCCATCCAGTTACTGTTTATGTTGCAGAAAGAGTGATTGAAGAGGCAATGGAGGAAAGAGGAAAATTAGGAAAATTAGGTACCTTTCTCCTAGCATTTGCAGAAAACATCTAGCGTAAGCTCTTCAGGGTGGCGAAAGAAAATGCTTTGTGCCACAAACCTACCAGCACTTGTGAAACGAATTTCTATTCTTTATCTTGCCTGTTCTAAGGTGAATCTGTAAGCAAAGCAGCTAGTACTGTATTACAGAGTCTTTCATGTATTAGGTATTACTGTGCAATCTTTCCTTTGGCTCTTGTTGATGTTAGTCACAGTTCTTTGTGAGAGATAAGATACAGATGGGTATCTTTGAACAATTTGTCTTAAAAGCCAGGCATAAATAGTCTATTTATAACAGTATATATATTAACTAAATATACTTAAGTGTTAGGGTTTTTAGCAGGAAATACTACAGTCTTTTCTACATACATGTATACATCTGTGATGAGTTGGGAATGAAGTAATCAGATATGCAATGAGTGATGAAATTAATATTCTGGTTGGGTGTTTAATGTAATGCAGGCAGAAGAGAGTATCCTATTTGAGGCAAGTAAAATAATCACCATGGCAATAAAGAGTGTTCTGTTGTGATCAAAAAAGGTCAAATAAAGCATGGAACAAGTATATATCAGTTCTGTTATTTAAAAAAGTTGCTCAAGAGTTCCCATCGAGAAAAGCCATTCATCTAGAAAACAATACCAGATTCTAGCTATAGAATCAGTAGATTATTATTTCAGAAACTGACTCTAAATCTTAATGAAAAGTAAGTAATAGTTTAAAAAAAGTTCTTAAAAGAAAAGAGCAAACTTGTCCTCAAACAAAGGACTTTTCTTTGAGTTGGAAAATTCAGTGTGGGCCGAGAAAACTAAATATCTTTTTTAAAGGCTAAAGTTACTGATATTTGAGTTCTTTGGTATCAGCCACATTTATTGATCTTTTGATTCAATTTAGTGCAATAAACTATTCACAGAGCAGCTCTGAGACAGATCAATTAATAAGATTAAAATATTGAGTTAAATTCTGCTATTTATAACCAAAGTTTATTGATGTGTTTTCTTTGGAAATGCATGTTTAGATTTTCTCACAGTTCACATGAGGAATTGTTAATGCCTTATGTTTAACTATGAAACATAATTGTACTCACTGAAATTGCATTCAAGTGCTTTCTTAAACACTGATGATAAGCCAACAAGATGATGAATTGCAGAAGCACTGGCAGTCAAAATTTGCTGCTTTGGATACCTGGGCTTCTAAGTTCTTCATAGCTGCATTATTTCCTTATTTGTAAAGCTGAGGTAAATACTGAATGTGTATACAGAGAATCAGTGTTTGCAAATAGAAACCAAGCGAAAGAAAAATCTAGCCTATGTTTTAGAAGTATAAGAGTAAGGAAGGCAGCATGTGAGAATATATTCCAGTCTGGAAGGATTTGCTTTTATAACCATAAGATCATAATTGTTGTAATGATTTGGTAGGATTATAGTTAACTATAAAATATCAGCTTCCATGAACCACTTCTAAAGTCTCCATTTCTGAAGGGAGAGGTAGATCACTTGTAAGTAATGTTTGTCCTGATGAAGACTTTTTTCTTTTGTGTAAGATAAAATGGATGGTCACTTAAGCATTTTGCACAGGGAAGGAGGCTGTTTTCTGATGTAAGGTCAGTTCTTTTATGACTTATTTCAGGTGCATTTGCATTTTCTAATTAAACACCTCTTTGAAGTATTACATAGGGCACAAATCACAACACATCTTTTGAGTATCTTTCAAAATGTTGCAAAAGTCAAAAAACTCAAAGTTAGAAATCTGCATTTGTAGAGTTGCACAAGCATAGGAAGGAACAGGTATCATTTTTTGTTGCTAATATGTTATCCTTACTGATGTGTGACCTCACTGATGTGGGGTGTCATCATCACTGACATTTGTTTAGCTGACAAATGCTAGGTTTTCTTGAAGTTTCTTAGAACTTCAAAATTGTAGACTAGCTAATGAATTGTAGATTAAAAAACAAAATCTAGAGGCAGCACTTCAGGTGTATTTTCTAATGCAAAATGAGAGGTGTACCTTTACTCTCCAGAAGCTGGAATTTTCTAGAATATCACTTTTTATCCTTTCTCCAATTTCTCTCAGGAGCTGGTGGTTGGTCTCCACTTGACTCAAATGAGCAGCAGTGGCTCCAGGTTGATCTAGGAGACAGAGTTGAGATCGTTGCAGTTGCCACACAAGGAAGGTATGGGAGCTCGGACTGGGTAACCAGCTACATGCTGATGTTCAGTGACACTGGCCGCAACTGGAAGCAGTACCGACAAGATGACACCATCTGGGTAGGTCTGAACTTTTCTCCTAACTTGTTTTAAGTCAAACAGGTGAGCTGTAGGTGTGTTTGCCCTGCATCTTTCTGGTTCAGGCTCCATGTGCTATTTGGGGAAATGGGTTCAGTTTCAGATCAGGTGAATAAGGCAGTGATAGAAGAGCATGCTAGAGTGTCTCCACAAGATGTTTTGATCTAAACTACTTCTGTCACCAATTGTCTGTGTAATAGTTTTACACCCTCAGGACTACCTTGTTTTTAGACTGTGATGGATATCCAGGACACTCAAAATGATCTTCTGTGCTTGGTAGGCTTTGATTTAGGAAGAGCAGGGCAAATAGGTCTAATCACCTATGTACTTCTGGGACATAAGGAAGTTAGCTCTGTCCTTTATGCAGACTTGTTGACCAGGGCAGCTTTCCTCGTGCTGGGACAGATGGGTGGTAAATGGCTCCTTAGCTGAAGAAAGCTGGAGCTGCAGCATGACTTGAGATGATTGAGCTGATGCACCAGAAATGCTCCAGGCTTTTCCTGAAACTTTAATGTTAGACTTGACTCTTGCTGTGTTGCAAGTTCAATACATGGCCATGTGAGGAGGTGCTTGTAGGGCTGCGTGCAGCAGAAGCTCTGCTTCAGGTGTGGATGGAGAAGCTCAAAATAGTTCCTTTCATATGAATGACACCAGTGAAATGCTGGAACTGCTGTGCTGTTTTCAGTTCTAGCCATCAGTTGCCTTGGTAGTGTGGCAGTATGTGTTGGTGAATAAAACATTTGTGATGAAAAGCAAATGAAGTGTTTAAGAGTGATCAGGTAGGCTTATGTCTTCATCTTAATTTTTTCCCTGGTTAACATCTTGGTTAATTGCTGTGTCAGAAAGCAGGTTTTGCTTCCAGAGCATAATGGTTATGAATGAGGAGAGTTGTGGTTACAGCAGAGAGGAGAGTGGTTCTTTAATTTTTTTCCTGAGCGTGTTCCACATAGTGGGAATACATATATCTGATGATTAACTTTTGCTGTTTTAAAATTGGTGTGCTGTTCCCACTGTCTTTGTTTTAATGTGGATCTGCTTTATTAGAAAAGTAGTTAAACTGTTCTTCCTTTAAAAAGGCAACTTTGGCCCAAAGGTGGTCATAAAATTGTCAAGGGTAGCTCTACCTCACCTGTCACTTAAAAGCTGTATTAGGCTGGCTTTATTTCAGATGCTTTTTAATACTGAAAACAGTAGAATTTTATTCTGAATTGTTTGCAGGATTTAGTTAATCTAGGACTGGACTTTCACTCCGATGATACTGAAATCCAAAAGTCAAATGTTTTTATGCAGACTCATTTTCATTAGAGGGCTCTTAACCATATTGTGTGCCTTGTCAAGATTTTATATTAAGGCAAATTAGACTTGTAATCAAAAGATAATGTTTCCATTTCTTGACCTTTTAATTTTTGTAAGGTTTACTACTTAAAGGCAAACTTGAAAAGACAGCAAGTAGAATTTAACATAGCAGTTTTTCATGGCCTAAGGATTCAATTTAGTGAGTTTCTGATCTGGCACCAAATATTGCACACAACAATAGGAATATGTCCAGTAGGTGTTGAGAGCTGTATCAGGATTTACCGAAAACATGAACTCTCTTGCTTTACTAAATCATGTAAAGTGATTCAGAGGAGAAAAAATAAAAAAGGCACAAAGTCTAAAGCTTCAATAGACCTGGAAATTTTTTTTAGAGGGGTAGCATCTACAGACGATATTACTCATATAGATATATATATAACTGAGGAAAAATGAAATAGGTAAAACTATGGGAAGGATTTGGATATTCTTCCTGTCAAACGTGTTTGATGTGAGCCAATAATATCCTTCAGCTCCAGCAGAAGCACTTGCTCCACATCCCCATGCAGGGGCTTGAGCAGCCTGTTAGGAAGCATCACCAAACTTTACTGTCAGCACAACTCTGGTACAGAATCTGATGACAAAAATCCAAAGTGGGCTGATTTGACATTTCATTAGATGTTACAATTAGCTCAAACTGGCAACTCATTAACAGCTAGGAGCTTGTATGCTTTTGTAGCATGCTTGCTTAATTGTGGCATTAATGTAGCTGAAAAGATACTTGTGTAAAACTTGTGTTCTAAGGAATTTTTCCTTAGAATCTAAGGAACTAAGGAATTTTTTTCAACTTTTGGGTTTATTTCACTAGGTTGAAAGAGAATGTGAGGAAAGCCAGGGAAGATTTCAGAACTGTATAGAACTATAATAACAATTTTTCAGGGCTTTTTTCTGTTTTATCAGTAAAAAAATCCTTTCTTAGGCCTTGTCTAAACAAGAAAAAAGTACACTAGCCTTATTTCAAAGATTTTTGCAATTCAAGGTGGCTGTCTGGATGAGGTGAGAGCAAGCAACATGGTATGCATATCCTAAACATCTGACTGATTTAATATCTTTAAGAGAAGTTCTGCATTGCATGCATCTCTGCAGAAACCTTTAGCCCTTCGTTTAAAGGAGGGAAGCACTGTGGAGCATTTTACAAAGATACCAAGCGGCAATTTGGGGTAGCTCCAATGAGGAGTCCCAAGATAGACAGTACTCTCAATGAGGAACTGTCTTGCCTACCTTTTTTTGGGGGGTAGGAAAGCTAATAGAGGGCAGTAGAAGCAGGATTCAAGGTAGCAGTCTGCTGTGTATGGCAAGTTACCATGTTATGAGAAGCTTTTCAGTCACAGTGAGGGAGAGGAGGTGGGTAAATGACAGGTTATTGTGACTACTGAAGTCTTCAGAAATCTGAGCAGGTTGGATGGGAAACACATTTTCCCCCCAGCCTTAACCTTTTCCTCTGTCCTTAAGACAGAGACTTAATGCTGTGTTAGTCCCTCTAGATATAGAGCTTTGTAAAACTGCTATTTTAAACTTTTGCGTTTAGCTAAAAGGGCTAGAAATTTACCTATTTTATTGCTCTTTGTTTCAGAAGACTGATGTGCTCCTAACTTAGAGAATGAGCAGCACTGTGACTCATAGCTTCTGTGGGGCTGTGAAATCTGAATAACTGTTGCTTGGAGATCTTTATGTGAAGTCTGCTCTATCACTATAAAATACTGCGATGCATTGAACCTGTTAGATCCTCTGACATAGCTCCCACTTCAGTAAAGCTAGGTAGAAGCTTTTGTATTGATGTATGGATATTGCTGCTTGTCTTGCACAAACTGCTCATTGGTGACAACTGATTGTTCATTTATGGCTCTTGAAAGGGGAGGATATGTTTCAGAAAAAGGGGATCTAGGTATTCTGGTGAATTATTTTCTTGTTTTCAGAAGGCAGTGTAACTACTTGGGGAACTATCTGAAAGAATAATCATGTACTGAACTGGTGAAAAGAAGAATGTAAAAAAGCATCCAATGTTTCAAAGCAAGCAGTTAGATATTTGAGGGCTTTTTCATTGTTTTCCTTCCCTGGAATGAAAACAGTGTCTTAATTTCTTCTCTGCTCTATTTATTAAAACTGGCAGAAATTCTTCATTTCTACCTAAACACAGTTAGACTTGAGCTGTGATTTCTGTCAGTTTATTTGGGTGCTCCAGAGACAAAGCTGTGGGGTATTTCCAGGTGTCTACACTGAAGTACTGGAAGAGGAGGATGAAGGGATAACCTCCTGGCGCAGCCTTTGCTCCTGGAATGTCTTGGGCCATTGGCTACCCTTGGCCAAATAGCAGGAAGGCTGTTAGTCTGCTTGATAATCTCTGGGTAAATCTGCCCCTGGATGAAACTCTTCCCCATGATGTCGCAGGCACAAATGCCCAATGCTCCATACTGCAAGTGGAGTTCCTGAGGAGTTGTTTTCAGCTGTTGGGGTGTAGGTTGTATCTGTACAAATGTTGCATGTGTCCTTCAATGCATCTGAGACCTGGATATGTAAATTGTTTGTTGGGCTGCCAGTAAAACAGGTGTTTGCACACCACTGTATGTGACCGTATCACTAGTAAAAATCCCCTTCTCTTCATAGAGATTACAAGGCTTATTATCCTCCTCTCAGGGCATGCAGCAGCTCCCATCAGCTTCACCATTAATGGCAGCGCTGCATAGACAGATCGCAAGGAGAATCAGAAAACCTCTTACGTTTTCACTCAGCCTGTATTTATGATGTTAGTAAATTCTGCAGCTGGAGTTGAAGACAAGACAGATTAGCCATTTAAAACCAATTTTCCAACCACATTTGTATTTAAATAATCTTGTTACAAAAGGACCCTGTGGTTCAGAGCAAACTAGGCTTATAATTATATTTTCAATATGGATAAATCAGCTGTGTGTGGACACTAGCTATTGATGGGGAGACATAAAGCATAAATCTTACTGCTTGTAACAAGTAAATGATTTTTTTATTATTTTTTTAAGAGATGAATAATTCAGAATTTACCTGCATATGCAACACAGTTTGAGTCAGTCCAAATTGTATATATTACTGGAACAAAAGACTGGGCTGTGATACAATGCTACTTCATTTTAGATACCAATTTTTATGCCGTCTATATTGAAAAATACTTTGCAAAGCTGAAAAACAAAATTATGCGGGAAGACACAAAGGAAAGGGGTGGGAGCAGACATAAATGTATTTAGGAAAAAGAGAAGAGATGTTCTTTAGTCAAACTTTTGAAAGAAGATAAAGCAGTTAAACAGATAAAGGGAGCCAGTTCTGAGAGTGGCAGAGGATATTTTTGTGTTAGAATAAAACTATGTGACAAGGTAATAAAAGGGAAAAATGGAATAGATAGCAAGGAGATGCTTCATGTTATATGCAAATACATTCAACAGAACCATGCACCTGGTGAAATTACTTATGTATTGACTGCTACCTGCAAATGGAAGGAAGGAGACATCTTTTGTTGGGAGGGGAACCAAGGACTCCCAGCCCCAAGGCTGCAAGACAGAGCATCTCTGCTGTTGAACCCCATGGTCATGGATTGTGAATCATACAACACGGAGCTTCAGCCAGGGAAAAGTGCTGCAATCCCACTTTTTGCAGGTGGTGAGTGAGGTTGGAGAGGTGATGGGAGCCAGAGGATATGCTAGGAATCTGACATTCTCGGGGAGCAGAAAAGGCAGGGTTGAATAGAGGTGATAAAGATCCCTTGCAGCCTCTGTCCCTAGGAAGATCCTGACTTGCATATGAGCTTTTGCTGAACCAGAGGCTTTGCTAATAGAGTCTAGAGGAGGGATGCTCTTAATTGGTTTATAAATCTGCTGGAGTGCAGTAAACTTTCCCATTTCTGTTCTAGCTGGATAATGATTGTGGGATAGTTTTGGCGAGTTAATTATCACGAACATGATTAGAATGTTAATCTTCTTGTCAGATTTATCGTTGTCCAATTTATTCTAAAGCATTGTATAGCTCTGAGTCCTAATGTCCTCCAAGGAAGGCCAAAGCAAAATTCTTCCTGAAGTTGAAAAGCTGCATATTTTGTTTGGATTAGCAATTAAATTTCTGCTTGCCTTGTAATAATACTTCCTACTGTACAAGTATTCAGATATATTTAACTTGCTGTGTACACAGCAAACATTGCCAAACAAGTAGGTGTCAAACAGTATGTATCTATGGATTATCTTCTTTTCCTTTCCTGTTGCTGGAATAATAAGGGAAGAGTTCTAGTCCAATTCCCACTTCTAGGTAGGAATGAAGGGAGCAATCCAGTCTTGCGGTGTCAGTTTTTTCCAGACATTTCCATCACTCTTCCTCTAAGATCTATGCTTTTATGGCTTTTGAAGATGGAACCATTAGCTTCTCATCTTTAAAATTGTTCCAGTTTGTCTTTCTGAGATGTTGCCTGGATATTACTAATTTTCTTCCGATTCTGGCTTAGCTTTCTGGGCTGGCTGCAAACCTGTGCAGACTCTTGATTGTGTTCTTAGGAAATCTATATTGAGACTGCTGGGACAATTATCCCTTTGGAAAGACAATTCAAAGTGCCTGTGTGTGTGTGTATATTTTTTTTTGTGAAGTGCACTCTGTATGGGCTTAAGCCCAGAATAGTGAACATGGATTGTAAATTACAGTTGAGTGTAGCGATACCTGAATTAGCCTTAAACAATTTTGCATGAACTCTGTGACCTCATGTGTGCATTACAGTTGGTTAACTGTAAAGTGATATCAAGGTTGAATCTACGGCATTGAGTGCTGACATTAACATCCTACCTGTCAATAAGGTCGTCAGTGCTTGATCTCTGGTAGCAAGTTACTCTAACCCCAGAAACTCCAAGAAATGGGGGTGTTTGCAGTAAGTCTATCCTCACTGACCTCCCAGTCCTTTTCCTTTGCAAGTTGTCTGAAATGTGTGTATAGTCTGTAACTTCTGGCTCAAGAAGTTTGTTACATATCCCCTCAACAACCCCCCCCTTTTTTTCCATTCCTACTTCCCAGAGCTTTTGAATGACCTTTTTTCTCTAATGGTTCATGTTATCCATAGGGATGGGACAGGGTAGTGCAGGCTGTAGTGGATTGAATGTGGAAGAGTGTTTACATGGTTGTGTCTGAACCTGCTGTTGAAGGTTGACCCTAAAACATATGTACCTGTCAGCAATCTCCTGTGCATATCTATTGGTGGCTGTTTTCTCTGCCAGGTTTTGCTTAAGAGAGTACATGTTAGTGGCAGCTCACTAACTAGTGAATGTTTTTTTTCTAGATGGGATATTTTAGCCTGCAACACCTTTGTATTGGCAGACTTGATCGTTCTTGTTTGCCTGTTGTATTTTGTGGTATGTAAGCCTAAAAATAGGTGTCTTCAGAAATTATAAATAAATATGGAAGTACGTCGATCCATTTGTAGTTTCACCTCTAGTGAGTAAATGACCATTTGCAAATGGAGTAAAATGAGAAAGCGGCACAGAGCAATGAACAAATGGTAAAGCTGTTCTGCTAAAGGAAATGCATCATTAATTTGTTCATAGCAAACAATTTACAAAGATTAGCCAAATAAAAATATCCCCAGGATAAGCACTAAAGCTGATCCACCCACAGCTGAAAACTGTTCTGAAACAATAGTTAGACTGCAGTGCTGTGGAGAAGAGTTACCTGGTGCCTTGAATAGCTTCCGTAGCTGGTTTGCATTTATAGATATGCAGCAAGACAGAACCTTTACAGAATGCAATATGCAAATATTTTTCTTCTGCAGTTTTTCTAATTGTGTTAATTTCCACAGGCTTTTTGGGTCATATTGATTAGGATTGATTCCCTTCTAGGGGTTTGTAACAAGGTCTGGGGTCTTTAGCCTCTTAAAGAGCCTGTTTAAATCCAGATGGAATGGTTTTGAACAGGAAAATCTCTGAGATAAACCTCTTAATCTAGAGATAATTCTCAGGATTAACAATCTCCCTTCTAGAGTATATTGTCTCTATTAATAAAATCTCTATTAATGTGCGTATACTCGTTTATTATACCGTGCTGTGAGCATTCTGCAAGCAGCCAGACCAGCTGTTCAATGTGCAAAGAGAAACATTTGACATGCTTGGGAATCACTCATCTATGCTCCTTAGTGAGAAGTGAGTAATGTCCTGCGTTATGGGAAGACTCCAGAAAAGAGCCTGGTTAGTGCTGGATGTGCTATAGAGCTCTGCTCTTAATGAGGTTCTCCACAATTGCTCATTAGACTTCAGGAGTGGTGAGAATTGATGCTTTCCTCCTTGGTGTCAAATTCTCTCACAAAATCTTGGTTAACAAACTGAACCAGAAAATAACACTGGTTGCCCTCTTGCTGAGATGTGACATTTCTACTGATTCTCTTTGAGTAGTTTAACCCGAATGAATAGCTAGGTTTTTCAGCTCTTCTGGTTTGACTTGGACTGTTCAGATCTGTAGTCTATAGATTGATAGTGAGAAAGATGCTACCTGTTCTACTCTGAGCTTTTCCTAAACTTTGGATAATTTGTGCAGCGAGAAGTTTGGAAGTGGAAACCTGTAGCTTATGACTAGGGAAAATGTCATGTGAAAAAAGGAGCGATGTATAAACAAATCATTGCAAATCACTGTGGGAATGGGATTTTAATGAGATATTAAATGCTGATAGAGTTATTGGCTAGGCAAAGGAAGGTGATGTTATATAGACACCAGGTGTAGTGGTAAAACACGCTAATGAGCACCTTGGAAAGTCCTTTTGGAGGAAAAAGGAGAGAATTAGCAAGGCACCCGAAAGAAGAGGCAGAGAGGCAGCAAGCTGTGATTACTGACCGGAGTTAACTGTAGTGCACTAGCAGATGTGGAAGAAGTTGGAGTTGCTCAAAGAACATGTTACAAGCAGAACAAGTTAAAAGCTTTGCAAGGAAGACAAATTTCTCAGTAGCCTTACTACTAAAGATGATAAAGATTTGTTTCATTACATCTTCAGGCAATATCAACAGAAACCAAGAATCTTATCTCTGCTTGTCTACTTCTTGTCTTTTTGGTTAGCAACTTTGAGCACTTCTGAGTAAAATTTGTTATCACTCTTATCTGAGTAACATTTGTGATTTAATCTGCTCCGTGTTTTTAGCTACTAGAGGCCCATCAGCATGAAAAGGACCTTTACAAAGCACTTTGGGGAGGTGCTTTCCTTAAATTCAGCTGTGTTTACAGAAACTTTCTTCCACATAAAAATTGGAACTTTGCACAGTGGCAGTGAGAGAATGGGAGTTATATACAGGTGTCATGCAAGGGCATCCGCTTCCAAGAGAGCGTTCTGATGTATTAAAATTTATTTTTCTTGGCTTGTTTGTCAATTTTTTTATTCTATAAGTCTTCTGGGTTATGGGCATTCAACTATCCTTTTCCTTTGTGGCATGGTTGACAGTCTGTTGCTATTTCTGCTGTTGGGAACCCTTCCTCTTTAGAGTTCCCTGACTGATAGTTATATATCAGCTAAAAAGTCTACCCTGTAATTCTTGTGTGGATGAACAGAGGACTCACTTTGTCAACTTTCTGTTCACTCAGCTGGTGAATCCTGGTTGTGTTTGTGTGTAATTTTTTTTTGAAATTTTAGATTTCTGTTCTAATGCGTGACCGTTTCTGAGGAAGCATTAAAAAGCTAATCCAAACAGCTGCCCAATTAGAATTGTTTAATGTTTTCTGCAAGTTTCAGCATGATATTTATTCATTATTTAGGGGATTACGGAGAGAGGACTTGTGTACTTGTGGAAAGAGCTTTAATATTATTTTTCGAGAAGTTTTAATCAATTTTTTTGACTGTCAATACTTGATATTTCAAAGTTTCTCTAATGCCTAATATAAACAAAGTATGCATATTTAGTATTTTATTACGTATTTTGCCCGATTTAAAAAGAATCAGTAAGATTACTGATATCCTAAAAATTAATGCAAGTAGTGTTACTGTTATGGAGACTGTTTTAATACTCCCTCTACAAATATGGGTTCTCTGTTCTTTCATTGGCTTCCAAGTTTTCATGAGAATTTTAAAAATAGAAATATATTCCAGTCATCTTGAAGGTCGCAATGCTGACTTTTTTTAATTCTCAAACTGGTTTCTCTGGGGTGGGGTGAATACAAAGGGAGTCCTTACAAGATCTCTTGAAGCACATTTGAAAAAAAAATAATTGGCATCAGCAGAATAAATACTTTTTTTGAAATGTAGCTTAACTGTGAAGCTTTTAATGTGCACTTAGTACTCTGGGAGAGCTACACATACCAGTCTTGCAGGAGTTGGCTTATGTTAGGGAAGTCAGCAATCAAAGACAAAATAGTGTGAGCAAAGCAAGACAGGGTATAAATCCTTAAGTACTATTACTTGGAGAAGTTTCATCAGGGAATAAATATTTATAGGAGGGGGTGGAAATGCAGTTCTAGAAACCTTATAAAAGGTTCCATATATATGTTTACAACTTGGATGGGAGATGAGACGCAGTTCAGGAATAATCTAGTCCCTGCCATGCTCAGGGAGCGCTTAATGTGTGTCACTTACGTTTATTTTAAATATGCAGACTCCCACACCAGTGATGAGAATGGACAAGTCTTCCCCAGAGCAGATTCTTGTTTTTCTGAAGTGAGGTTTGCTAGGCTTTGGAGAATTCATGTGGAAAGACTGGCCACCTCAGAGTATTTCATGCTTAGGTTCAGTTCTCAGAAATGATGATTCCATTTACAACAGCTTCCATTTGGAAATTAGAGCTATCACTTTAAAATAAGCCTTGTGCTTGCATCTGGAGAGTCTGTGCCTAGATACAAAATCAAGCAAGCATCCAGACTCGGGCCAGATGATTTTAAAAAGCTGCTCCAAAATATCTTCATATCTTCAAGTTGGGATTTTTTGAAGACTAAAGCAATTGTGGCAATGCCTAGTAATTCTGTATAGTCTCTCTCACTAAATCCCCACAATCCAGGATACGTATGTACCTTTTGTACCATGCACTGGGATGATGGCTGATTTTGGCTGATGCATTCAAATGTTTTCTTTGAGTAATGCTGGAAGAAGAAAAGCAGTGTCTAGAGATGGCAGGGGGTTTAGTAGCATCAAAATAAAAAAGTGGTCTAGCTTATGGATTCTGTTTTTTAATTCCACTTTACTTTCATTGTCATCAGGAGACTTATTGAATATCTAGTTTGTCCTCCATGTCAAACCCATGCCGGTGACTTTGTGGCAGACAGGTCTTTGGGACCAGATGAGCACTTTGTTCTGCACTTCATTCTTTGGGGCTGGTCTGTGACTGCTTGGTTCCCTCCATCAGGCCCTTCCATTTGGAAACATTTTGATTCTGGGTCGTAGTGCAGGTGTGACCACTGAACAATATTCTGCTAAAAAGAAACAAAGAAATGTTATAGCAGTAGTGTCTCCTGAAAAGCCTTCTGTAGTCTATTACCCAGTAAGTAAATACAGACAGTAAATACAGTCAAGAGAGACAGTACTCAGATCCCTCCTCTCTGAAGATGCTAGGCCTCTATTATTAGTCATGTCTTGTCACATCTAGTCTCCTTGTAAATTACTACTTCCCTTAAATGATGACCATGAAAAATCTCTCTCATTGTTTAAGAAAGTAATATTCCATTTCCTTTTAATATTTACTGCATCTTCAAAACAGAAGCATACAGAAGGCAGGGAAACAGGGTTTTAAGACTTTTTTTCTTTAAGTGAGAAAGATGGTCTCAAATTTTAAGGCTACTTGCAGTATCATTGTCTTTGAAAGCATCTTTCTGGTACTGGCGCTTTGTCAGGAAATATGGATCCAAGATCCTTTGTGGGGTGGACAAATTCCCAAAATGGTTTTAGTGAAACTCGAGGCTCATGAGAACCAAGAAAGGCAATATCAGCTGTTTTGGCATCTGGTCCTTTCCACCAATATTAAACATGAATAGATTGGAAGGATGTTGGACAGGGAGAGGTTGATGCTAGCACCACAGTCAGCCTTATTCTTGGCATCGTCTCACTTGTCCCTGAAATGTGTCATTACATGTTGCTAACTTGCTTGCAGGTGCTGAAGCCTGCTGTGCAGATTCATGTGATTCAGGTGCCCTCTGTACTGCTGATAGTGATTTGCATTTCTGGTACCTGTGTACTTGAGCAAATTCTCTCAGTGACTTGAGGGATTTAGGAATCAGTCAGGAGTAGACACAGTCTGGTTTTTCTGTTTTGAAAAAAAAAAATCCCAATATTGGTGATCAAAGAACACAGGGTGATGAGAGCATATGCATTAATGTGTTCTTGGTTGTGTCAAACTTCCCTTTTCCATAATGCTCTGACTTTGGAAAGAATGGAAGAGGAAAGTTTGTGTGTTCTCTTTAGTTCCTGCAAACCTGTGCAATATTACTTTTCATATCTACTGCTTATAATTGCCACCTTTAGGAAGCTTCCTTTTTGCCATGTCCACCTTGGATTGCTTTCAGATATCATGGTCTAGCATCAGCTGGGTCTTCAGGGAAAGTATTTGCTCTCCAGAGGAGAGGAAAGCATTCAGTGTTTTCCCTGTAAAACAACTTGCAGTTCCCCCTCCCTCCCCCAAATTTTCACCTCATGACTTTTTAAGTTGTTTTGCGATAGAGTCCTTGTTCAAGCATTTGTCACTGTGTTCATTATGTGCCTTTACAATAGGCAGTTTTACGTGCTATTAATTTGTGTCTTAGAACGCATAAACACAGGCTTTTATGTGTATCCAATATGTGGTCCTTTATAAGCACTCTAATCTCTCTGAACTTTTTAATTTGAGCTTGTTTCTTGTTACAAGATAATAAGCACACAAAACCAGAAATGATTTATTTGGAAGGAGATTTGGGTTTATTGTACTCATAAACATAGCCCTTCACTGCTTTTATTTTCACTAGAAGGCAAGTCAAAAACTTTCCTATTTTGGGTGTTGAACAGTATAGTAAGATATACTCAGTCAAATCCTCTAGTAAGTTTTAGTCCTTAATCAATGACAATGCAGTAAGCTAGACTGGTAGCTGATTTCTGTAGGGAGCACATTGTGTTAACAAGTGATACCCAGCAAACTGTAATGAGGTTCAACCAGCCACAACAAAAACTATCCCAGCAAGAAAATTTCAGTGACTGTGATTTGTATAGCAATCATAGTCCAATGATTGACACATTTACAAGTAGCAATGTTCTTGTTGACAGTAAACCCTGAGATTAGGTACTATAGTAAGGAGAAAGCATTCAGATGTGCTCTCCCAACCTGCTATCTACAGAAATTGTGAGCTCCATTCTGTATGGGAGTCATATCCAGGAAGAAAGAAAAAGATTGCTTACCCTTAGGGCAGCTGAATTCTTTGAAATGTGATGGTTATAAAGGTCATGTGTCTGGTAGCTTCTGGGCACACTGGAAATACTCTGAATTCCATTGTAAAAGGAGGAAGTTTCATTGCTGTCCATTGCAAAAAAAAGCCCTTCAGAGCTTTTATTTCTCATGCTGTTCTGCCCCTTACCTTTTTTCCTTTTTTCACTTCAATAATTCTTTTAACTCATCTATACTATCTTGTTCTTGTTTGCCTTGATGGCAGGTTTATTAGTGCTATATTATGTATCAATGTCATAATAAGGGTATTTGTTGTGGATTCAGCATGTCTGAAAGCTTGGAGGGATACTGCTGTTGGGTTATGATCAGTCAAGTCTGGAAGTTTCATGGTCCTGAGTGTTACTATTTTGAATAATGAATCTTGCAGAATCTGGCTCTGCCATGAGATCTGCAGAAGTACCCAGAGTTACCAGCTCAATGGGATTTCATTGTGTAAAACAAAAAGCCTTTTCTGATAGGCAGAAGTTACTGTTATGAAGAGGTTTTTGAGCAGTGATAAGAACCCTCATAACTCAAAGAACTGGTATCAATTGCCTGTTTTATAAGACACAGACACTTTTTAAAACACTGGTGGACGATGGGCTGAAGCACAGGTGAGTTAGATGTCCCTTCACCATGTGTGTCTGAATGCAGTTCTTTCTGTGGACACTGAGAATCAGCTTTGGTATAGTTGTCCTCTCCTCATCCTCATCAAACCCAGACATAATAACGAATTGAGTCAGTGTTAGTATGGTAAAGATGCATCCTAAAAAGTATGGGTAAAAATAAAAGAAGAACAAAAGGAGTGTTTTTGACAGAAAGAGAAAAGCTCTCTAAAGCTGCACCAAGTAGCTGTAATGTAGATTAACTTTTCTACTGATTACTGCTCTGCTGGTATGGATGGAAAATGCACATCAGATTCTGCCAAAGAACAGATATTTTTTTTCTCCAAATGTAAGGATACATTCTAATGAAAAGGATAGGAAGGATTCAAACACTGCCTTGAGTTTCGTATAACATTCCAGTTGATTTCTTTTTGGAATTTCTCAAGTAAAAAGGATACAAAAATAGTTCTTGAGTTTTGTAAGGTTATCAATATTTCCCTTTTAATATTGCCTGCTATTTCCATTTGAGTGGATTTTTAAGTAACCAACTTAAGACACTTTTTTCAAAATCTCTGATCTTGCTCATTTACAAGTAGCTAGTTAGAGGAATAAGAATTTTAGTCTGTGATCTGGCAAACATGAGCACTTGTGCATTTATATTTGCAGAATGAGCCATGAAGCATAATTTAGGAATGAGGAAATCTGAAATGTTGATTCTAAATAAGTCTATAACAGAATTTCCAGTGGTGCCAAGATTTTATCCCATACCTCTAATTAGGTACTGAAAATAACATTTAACATTTTAGAGTAGGGACTATACAATTGTATGTTTTCTGCACTTAGAAGTTAATCACTTCAGTTTTCTCAATTAAGTTTGTTTTTTTCCTTTCTTTCTGGAAAACTGTTTCTCTGCCTCCTAAACTTGTCTCTAACTATCTTGTCTGTCTTGGTCTTTTGCTCTTGTCTACATTTTGTAGCTGGCCAGACTCACTGGAACAACCACACTGCTAATTAAAAAGAGCTTCTGTGACACACTTCCATGGAGTAAGGCCTCAATTTCCGCTAAACTTTTTCTCCTTTTCATTCTTCTAACTGGGAGGTTAAGTTTTAGTGCTTAGCCTTAGTATTTTAAGGTTTACAATGGTACCTAACTTTATGATCCATGGACATTTCAGTTTGTTTTGTAAAATGTGTGCTATTTCAGCTTCTGAAATATGTGCAGGTGATAAGGCCCCATCACATCCACATATAAAGGTTAACAGATGCAATGTTCTGTCAGGAATGATCTTATGAAGTTAGAATTGTGCAAATGTTTGGAGAGTTGTCAGCAAACATGAATGGCAGGTGTATGTAAATGTAGACACATACATAAATACATACCTACCTATAAGACAGTGGAGAGGTGGGCTCTGAGAGAGAGCAGAATTTCAGGTGGCATTAGTCCATTGCTGAGAAAATGCAGCAATGATGACTTGTAATTATTGTGATGAAAATAACGATTCTGTTATCATATTTTTATCATAGCCTCAGGAATATAAATAATTATGTGGTGATCAGTTGATTCTACATATTTGCAAATTTAGCTATTATCCTAAATGGTTTAGTCCCTTGGATGCAATCCAGGCTCTCATTTCATAAGGTTGGTTATTAAGCAGTTGAAGGAAGCACATTTTTTCTGGCTGCATGTATCCAAACAAAGTTGGTTCTACATTAGCATGATTCTTGCTATTAATTGCAATGTTTATTTTTCCAGATTAATTAAAAAAATCTCCCACAGAAGACATCTACACTTCCCCTCCCCTCTTCTTAGAGAACCTTCCAGCAGGTGCCTAGAGATGGTTTTCTGTACATGCCACAGTTCAGAGCCCTTGCTTCCTCTCCCATTTTATCTGCACAAAAGCTGGATGTTCAGTGATTCAATTAAAATGAATTCAAGAGGATCAGCTTGTATGTTCACCCCCATCTCCACCAAAGTTTGACTTCCCATGGTGGTCCCTATCTCTGTCATTCAAGCAAAATTCTCAATGAATTTTAGGGCCTCCAGAGCCCTCACTATTTAAAAAGCTCTGCCTTATCTCAGGCTGTATTTTTTTTTCATAACCTTGTAGCTGTCAGCAAGTGGTTTTGCCCCTTTTTCCCTGCCTGCCCCAAAACTAAGCAAAACATGGCAGTCATTGAAGAAGTTGCAGTATGGGCAGGTCTAGAAGTCTAAAAGTTCTAGTCCAAAGACAATAAGCCATGGCCTGTCCTTCGTTAATGTGCTATCAATCCTGTAATTAGGCACATCACATGCTAATCATTGCTTTCCTGACTTAATTATAACTACCAGCTTTCAGGTGTATGGTTACATAAATGAGTTTCTTGTTTCACATTTGACAAATAGGCTGAAGTTTGTGTGTTTTGCAGTTGACTGAAAGCCCACATCCCAGTGTCTGTATCCCCCAGTCTCCTAGTTTTTAATCTCTAGGCAGCCACATGGCCCTGCTACCTTGGATGTTCCTTGTGGGCCTTGGCATGCCACAAGCCTCTGTCAGGGGTCAAAGCAGAGCCTTGCTGCAGCCACGCAGCTGTGTCGCCTCTAACGCAGTCTTGACTATTGCCAAACACCTCATGTCCCAACATTTTCCTGGTGCAAGTGACTGGCAATGTTCAAGGTCCTTCGTGTACAGTTGTCTTGTGGCCCCGTGTAGCCTCTTTGCATCCTTATTTTTGTAAGGAAAGTAGCCCTTTCAGGAGTGTTGGAGAACAGCAGGAGAGATGGTTGCTCTGTGACTAGTGTTCTTCCAGGTGGGAGCCCAGCTGAGGACAGTGCTCCTCCCAGGTCCTTCACTTCCAAATGAACGCTGGTGTTTCATTTCCAGGGTAACCTGCTGCTTGCTAAGTTATGGTCTTTCCTCCTGGCTGCTTAATTTTGTAAAACAAGGTATCGAGTTGAATGATAGCTCTGGTACCGTTAGTATGCCCAAGGTTAGACAGCAAAATATCTGACTGCTTAGTCCTCCCGGGCTTGAATATCCAGAGAAGCAGATGCATAGGGAAGTGGGGAAATGCCAGGGCAAATGTCCAAAAACTTTTGGAATCTGCTGTGTTAATCAGGAAAGATTTAGAATTACAATTTTGAACTTCAAAGACATAAATCTACTTAAGTCCTTTAGCAAGTTTTAATGTGACAGTACTTTTATGACTATATAAATTTGGGGACAGTGGTAGAAGGGACTTGCTGTCTTCCTGTTCCACTATGAATGAATTGCCAAAAAAAAAAAAAGAGGGGAGGAGTAGTAGACTTGGGCAGATCAATATCATTGCTCTGTGCAATTTTTAAAAACCAAAGTTACAGCAGAAAAGACTGTTATTGCAGGGCTGCTTAATTCATTTGGTAATAGAATGTATTGATTGATATTGTCATAAATAATAGAACGATTCATCTGTGCCTTCTCTTTGCCCTATCACATTATGCATACAGGCTAAGAAGGGAAAAATATAGCTATGGCCCTTCTAAGCCTGAGGGTAACAAGCCTTATTGATTGCACTTGAGTAACCTAAAGCTAAAAGATAGCAGCAATTCATAGGATTTGTATATGACCATCTGAGGCTAGGCTAGAATCCACCATATTTTCCGTATGGCTAATGTCTGCAGATTCTATACTAATGTTAACCATCTAACATGTTTTACTGGAAACCAAATGCAAATAGAAGTCTCATGTTCCGCCTAGTGATTGGCAAAATCAATCTTAATTAGGCTGCAGATATTCAAGGGCACTTCTAAACCTGAGCCTTTTCTTGATCCCTTTTAATTATGTATTCAGATCAAAATGGCATTCTAAGCTATTATCCTGCTTGTTAAACCCACTCAGCCGCTTGTTGTCTGGGCAAATGCATCTACATCTTTCTAAGCAGCATAAATGGTTTCCTCTGTCAAAATGTCCTTGCTGGGGCAAGCTGCAGGTGCAGCCCTTCTCTGTCTGGGTCACCTAAGCTGACAGAACTTTTGTGGTGCTTTCTGTAGCTTGCTTTTCTGAAATCCCATTTGGGCTTTTTTTTTTTTTTTTTTTTTTCCTGCTGGGTTTTTTATTGGGTTCTAAAGATACCCCAGCTTATAGGTGGTAACTCAGATGTATGAAGGGGAGAAGAAAGTTGCTTTATCTGAAGCACGAGCTGTTGCTTCTGGCTGTGGATGGATGAAGATGCTTATTCCCTTGCGCTTCTCTGGATGTGGGAGCTCTGTCGCTTAGCTTTGCTAATTGGCAGAGCTGACGTTCAGGAGCAACAGAGGAGCACAGAGTGTTTAACCAGTGAGTTCAGTTTTGTATATGTGACCTTTTCTTTAAAAATCTGCTGCAAATATTGATTCCTTGGGCCTCTGTGGTATAGTGAGGTGTTCAAGATGGTAAGTGGAACTGAGCCAAACACCTGAGCTAGCACAAAGTCCTCTCAACTCACATGTGGGTTCATGTACAATCCTTCCTTACAGAAAGTACAGGTCAAAGAATATGAAAAGTAAGCAACGTATGAAAATCAAAACTAGAAAGATTGATGAATGCTAAGTGAAATGGGTGTTTATGGGAGTGAGGCCAATGAAAGCATCTGGTTTATGGAGATCAACATCTTTCAGTGTTTATTCAGACCTTCCCTGTTTAGAGACATTGCTTGGCAGACCTCTCTATAGAGAGCTCCTTGCCATATCTTTTTCATTTTGTGTTTTTTCTTCTGTACTGATTCCATTATTTAGTTCTTCCAAAGTGTTTTTTCTAGATGTAGTTTTCATATATGCTATTTATTGGGGAGAGGGGCATTATTAATTTTTATAGCATTCTTTTTCTTGGCACTAAGCTACTGAGCATTAATGTAGTGCAGGCAAAAAAACCTGAATGCTACCTCTGATAAGTAGCAAAGGGAATCCTTTGGTGCTAGTTGCATAAATAAAATAAAAGTTTGAGTTGGAAGAATAATGCCTGAAAAAGTCTTAACGTTATGAAGCACTGATCTCTGAAAGTCACTGTATTCTAACTTTTCCAGAGGACACAGTAAGGACGCTAATTTTTTTGATGTTAGCATGTACCTGAAAATCATAGTCCACTGTTGCTTACATAAAGCAAGCCATGTGAAAGCTTTTGTTCTTTTTTCTAAAGATCTTGTCCCAGGATGCTTCATTCTCTGGTGCCTTATAGTCCTCTTCCTCATCCCCAAGCCTACTCTGAACTTAATTATTAGTGTGATCTGTGCTGAGTCTCTGTATTGATTATTTAATTTTCATGAGACATAAAGCAGCTCTCAGTATCATGTAACAGGTGATTTGATCCTGTTGCTGTGTAGCTGACTGATTTAAATGTACCCTTTAATTTTTATTTGCAAACTTTTTCTGAAAAAAAAAGATGGAATGTCTTTGCTTTCAAAAGTAGGAAAAGAATATTGTAAAAATTAGAACTGCTTGGAGACTGTGTGCTTCAATTATCCCCATATTTTTGCAGACAGCTGTTCCCTGGCTGTGACTTCTTAATGACTTTCTTTTGAAAGACATTCTTTAAAAACAAGCATGTGCGTGCATGCTAATAAACTGTTCACAAATCTATTGCATCTTTCTGTTTTTTAGATTATTTCATCTTTAGATCAGAGACACATTAGTCAGCTTTTTTGATTTATGAATGAAATATATAATACAGATGCTTAGTAAGGTTTATGTTTTTGTGTTGCAAACCTTGCAAATAAACCTTTCTTTTTCTATTTAAAAGTTAAGGGATAGGGAGGGATTCACTGAGCTGAAAAATGTTAGGATTATCTGGTTGGGAGGATACGAAGTTGCAGGTTGGTTCTTCAGTACCTTACTGTGTTGATGAATATATCTTATCATCAACTTTTAGCCCTGCAGTACTATCTGTAAAGCGCAAATATAGAATTTCAAATAATATCTCACTTGTACAGATAAATACTGAAATTCACCATTAGGACAGAAATATTCTGTTTTTCTTTTGTGTAATTCTTGTATTTTTTTTAACTTGTGCTGGAATAGGAGAATTTTTTTTGTGTATGTTATTACTATTTGTTTTTTTGCTTTCTGGTGAGATCATGACCTTCAACTTTACTGTATCACCGCTGGCAAATCGCAAACTTCCAAATGAATATTCTTCTGTAATTACTGCAGCCTGACTTCACAAAGTTTGCTTCAATTTTAGCCCAGATGCATGTAGGTCTCTGTTTATAATGCTTTCTTGCCAGGTGTCCACGGGGGATGTTTCTTTTTCCTGAGGCTGATGGCCATCCTCAGAAGTAATGTGCGCTTAGCACTAATGCTCTTCTCCAGTTTTCATGATCTGTGTGGCCTGGAATCATTGAGAAACAGATAACGATGCCTGAGATTGAGGCTGAATCTGACCTTTTAGTACCCATGACAAGACAGAAGGTAAATAAATCCCTACAGAAGCCAATTTTCTAACCCTTTCCCAAAATCTGCCAAAGGTAACTACTCTTTTGGACTATTCAAGTTCTGCTGTTTCAGGCTGAGAAAAGTTTTCTTTTGCCAGAACAAATCTTTCACCCACTGCCAGTGTCAGTAGAAACTTCTTTTTGCTAAGATATTTGCCTCCTGTTTTTTTTCTAGATTATGTTCATGAATGTCATGTTTTGAAATGATAACTTGTTGGGGCATAGAGTATTTGTTCAAGCTAATTAGCTGCTCTATCTTTGATATGTGTTTTTGCATAATTAGAGCCAATGTACCATCTTCCTCTCAAGAAGTAGCCTCTTCTGCTTCCAGGCATACTGGCTTTTTCTTTGGTATAAGCTGTTGGCAGTAACACAAATACTTCTGTTTAAACAGATGTGTAAAAGCATTGATGTGAAACTCAGTATTTGATTATCACTATTACACAGTAATGGATGTGCCAGAATGAGACTTAATCCTGGAACCATTACGTGCAAAGGAGTTGGAAATTGGATAAGTTGGAGCACAATCAGGTAAACAATCAGAAGGAAAGCCCAAGGAAACAACTAGAAAAATATGCAAAAAAAAAAAAAAATCTTAATGGACTATCAGGTAACACACTATGTCTAGCCACACTCTCACTGGATATGAGAAGGCTAATTCTGTCCTTTGTATACTTTCTTTGATAGAAATGCAAGAATTGTTCAGGTACAGGAATCATGGAAATCTCCTTGCTTGTCTTTAAGAACGAATTAGATGTTTTTCTCATGTTAAACAAGTATATTGGAAAGTGTATTTGATTCTTCCCTAAGAGGGAGAAGGGCTGAATGTTTTCCCAAAACTCTGCTCCAAATGTAGGACTTGAAGGCTGTGCATTCAAATTTCTCCTGTGCACCCTGCCCTTGGCTAGTCTGAGTATCAGCCTGAGCCATCTCTTCTCTTCTGGTGTGCTGATTTCCCTGGAAATCTGGGTACATTGCCCAAGAGGCCAGAGCAGTGCAGCTGCCATGAAGCTCATCTGCTCTGCAGTCCAGGCACACCTTGTGTCTTTTCATTTCCTGACTCTAATGGGGATTTCAGCAAAAAACATATTAAGTCATGACTTAACTTCAAACATGCCCTTTTCTTATTGCAGACTGATGTGTATGTGGTAAGCTATAAAGTCATGCATAATGCTTATGGTAGTGAAATAGCACTGATATATGCTACAAGATTTTGATTTGCTCGGGGAACCAATTCTGTGACTCATCAGCATTTTATGTAAATAGGATGATTTGTTTTCTCCCACAGACAATAAAAATAAGAATGCACTTAATGTTCAGGATGAACTATTCATATGCAAAAAAATCTACAAATTTATTTTTCCTGAGGAACATAGTTAAAAACGACAAAACAATGAGGAGATACAAGACAGTGGTCTCATGACTATTGCTTTTTCTTCCTATTTGCCAGCTTCAGTTAACAGCTACACTGGACAAGCTATAACAGTAATCTTGTATTTCTGAAGGCTGTGTCTAATTACCGCATATGAGTGATGAGCAACATCACAGTGTTGGTAATGCACGTGATAGCAAAGGAAACGAGCTATTACATCAGGTGGTCTGCTTAAGGAGAGTTTAAGTGCAGATCTCTTTCTCTTATGCTTTTTCTCTTTTACTAACTATTCTTAAAAATGGGTTATTTCAGTTGACATCTTCCCTCTTTCCCAAAACTCTGCTTTCAGCAGAATGTTTTGTTTCATTGTGATAAATTCAGAGATTCACATTGCCTGACATATTGAATAAATATGAATGTAAAGTTACAATCCATTTGAAATATGTCCTTGCTCAGGGTAAGGGTGTCTTCAGAGAAATTATAGACTGATAATCCCCTGTTAAAGCTAGAGCAGGCACATTTCTGGTGTGGCAGCACATTGTGCTAAGTAGCTGGATGGTGTGATGGACTTCTCTGCTTTAATTTCTGTTGTCCATATCTCAGCTTATTGTGATTACAGAGTCGTCATGTTGCAGAGAGGTCTCAAACCCACACACAGATCTGAGTGTGTGAAAGCAGTATCGCTAGGTCAGGAAAATTGACTGTCTCACTCTGTGCTATATATGCAAATGTTTACACATAGAGAGATCAATTTTAGTCTTGTTTTCATTCTATTCAGCCCCTAAGTATAGTTCAGGACTGCAGTATTAATCTTGTTATTAATGAATAATAAATTCATTCAGTAAAAGAGAGAGCACTTACTTGTAGATATTGAAAACTCTCACAAATCTGTTAAAATTTACACCCAGAAACATAGCTGTGAGCAAATACAAATATTAAGGCTATGAAGTCAAGCAGGAAGTTAGGAAATACTGGAACTAGTTGTCAGGACAACAGTCCAGTCTGGTTTGTGTTTTCATATTCATGTTGATTTAGGGCTTAAAGGTGAGATCATATATACAGGTATATGTATTTCCCCTGGGAAATGCCCAAAGAGAGGAAAATGGGCAGAAACTAACTCACGTGAAGTGCAAGATGATGATAATATGGGGATCACGCGGAACTCCTGTAATAACCTTTATCTGTATTGCATAGATGGAATGAAAGGTCAAGATCTGTTCAAATAGTATCTTCTTGTGACAGACTTAGTGTTTGCTCCACGCTTTATATACATAATGGGTCCTTGGAGATGGCAAGGAAAGCAAACAGGCCTCATCAATTTCTCTAATGATCCCTCTGAAAGAAACTTTTTTTTTGGTTTGTATTTTTAGCTTGCTTTAACAACACCTCTATTACTGGGCTGTCAGGGACCTCATACCTAGAATTTATGTTGGCTTTCATAAAGAAAAATTAGATGCTATCTCAAGGACAGGCTCTACTTTTAATGTCATTAAAACTAAATGAGTTACTGTTGATATTCAGTGGGGAACAGCAAATAGAATTAGGAGGAGAAAAATCTTAGTGATAAGATGCAGTGGCTTAAAGTGTCAACTGTGGAGAAGCAATAATTTATAAGCAATGCTTTTTTTAATGTATGTGTAACCTGTACTTTGTGCTGTGGTGGCTGTTTCTATTAATCCTGGGGAAGGGATGGAGGTTATGGAGAAGTGTGGGTTTTCGTTATACTGGTCTGCATCTCTCCAGGAGTGTTAATTGCTGGACTGGGCTGTTCAGCCAGGAGGAACTGGAGCCCCAGGGCACCCTCAGTGCCTCGATGCTGTTGTGTAGGAAGTGAGACACGCAAATTTGGGAAATAAGTTTTTGGTATGGTTAGGTTGCTGTGGTTTGTGTTTGTATGGTTTAGGTGGCTAGCACTACCAAAAACATGTAAATCTGTGGTATAGTTTGGTAAATAGATGGATACAGAGGTCATCCATTTTTTTTTATAAATTGAAAGCTCTAGTTACTAACTTGGAACTGGAGTGAAGCCATATATGGAGATCCCATATCATGTTTTAGGGGCCCAAGGCATCTAGGAAACAAAAAAGATACAGAATTTCTTGGTAGGCGTGAAATGGTTGTGTGTTTCATTTTATCTGCAGTATAGAGACTGAGGGAGTCTTTTATAAAGATCAAAAGCAGATGTTTATACATAATGTCGTAATGTGTCGATGTTTCGTTAAGGTGTTGCAGTGATCTATCAGAAGCAAAGAAGAAATTTTTAAAGAATGCTATTAAGCTGTGATGTCGAAAGACTGGAAGTTTGGAAAATGTTGCTGCAAAACTTTAGACCCCCTAATGTGTGTGCAGGAGGATGGGTTTTAATTACTTGATCACAGTTGCACAGCAATCCCCCACTCCTTTCATCATAGAAGCTGGATGGTTTTTAATGAGCAAACATTCGATATTTTTTCTCCTCAATATGTGGTCTTAAGTTTTATTTACTCTATGCTCTTCTAGCTTAGTCCTGAAACATAATTATTGGTTTTGTGGTGGAAAATGGAGTGCACTTTACAAGGAAATCTATTTCACAAATATTTGTTTATTTTCATGCCATTTGTGAGGGATGATGGGTTATTATGATTTTTCAGACAGTGAATTGTATCATCAAAAAAAGCATGTGGGAATTTGGAAGCTCAGTTTGTGACAAATCAGTTTTTCATCGTTTTCTGTATGAAGAAAAAAATGCAGTTGCCTTCAGTGAGCTGTACTAACTGGAAAGGCTAATGACCACAGAATTTTAAATACATGTATTTTTTCTTATTTAGGCATAGACTGAATGCAAGGCTTTGACCTGTTTGAAGAAGCAGGTGAGAGCGAGAAAATGCTGTGTACCAAAGACAGCTGTAACTTCTCCTATCTATGTCATTAAGGCACTAAACTATTCTCTTCAAAATGCTAGATAGCCACATTTGAACGGCTGTGAATCAAATATCAGCGCTGATGGTAGTGAGAGGCAGCTATCAAAATAACATGTCTTTTCCGTTCCCTGGGATGGATACTTGTTTTGCATTTTATTAGGTGATATACAAGAATACTTTTGGAATCTGGGGCTTTTGCCAGTGAGAGTTTCAACAAGGAAGCCTTTCCCCAGATAACTCAGAGCATAGTAGTGATGGCCTGGGACACGAGGGAAGCGGCTTTGAGAACACTGAACCAGTATCTTCCACCTCTAGGTAACAGGATTTTTAAAGCAAGAGAACGGAGGCATCAGCATGCAATGAAGTGAGCTAGTTACCATCCCGAAAGACAAAACGGGGAAAAAAGCTGTTTGAGACAGTTCTCCTCTTTCAACGTTTGTGAATTAGCATTTGTGAATAAGGGATAATAAGGACTTGAACTTGAAATTCTCAAAGTGCACTTCAGTGGCCTAAAATAGCAGTTATTCTGATTTATTCTCCTTCTGGAGTGTAGGAATTCTTGCGATGAATTAGCATTTTTTCATGAATTGTGAACAATATGTAGTATTTTAGACCAAAGCTCTCCATGGCCTTTTATCTATAGTTTGTCTCTATAAAATTAATATCTCATAATGGGTAGTTCTTTCTGTCCCTGTGGTGCAGTGTATTCTTCTAGGCCTTAGGAATTAAAATATTTTTCTGATTCCTTTCCTCTTTCTCCTTTACTGCTTATACCACAGGTTTTGCATACAATTAGGGTGATCTGCCTTTACTAAGGAAGTTCAATTAACACTAGGATTCACTAGAAATGTCTTTTATCACTGACTGAAACCAGGCTACTGCATACAAAAATAAATGGTTGTGTAAGACAGGAGAGCAGTCCCCGGTAATTTTCATTGCATTAACTGCAGAATCCATGAAGGGGAGTGTGATGCAGAGTTTGTTCTTGGCGTTGCATTCCCAGGTTTCAGACTGCTAATGTCAGTGGTCAGGCTGCAGTGCTGCGTGGGGCTGCCCGAGATGAGGTTACCACTGGTGTCAGGGGGATTTTTGGCCTTAACAGCTGTTTTATGGAGAAGTCTGAGCATGTCTTGGGAGAAGCTTTTCCCAACTCATGCGTGAGCTTTGGGAGCAGATCCTGTGCCCCTGCAAGGTACCAGCCCCAAAGCTGCATGGGCAGCATCGTTTCGGCTCTGCGGCGATGGTGTTAGACCTCACTGACTGTCCTGATGTGCTTTTTCTCTCCACAGAGCCTTCCCCTGAAGCAGAGTTTCCTAGTGGAAACTTGAAATATTTATTCTTTTCTGCTCTGCTTAATTCCTCTGACTCCTAATGTGACAGTAAATAACATAATCTTGCGGCAGCATCATGGAGCATTGATGCTGATTCAATTCAGTTATAGCTGAGTGACTCCCCCTGAAGTCTCCTCCATAAAAAGATTGTGACAAACAAACAGATCCTAAAAGTAAAGATTTTCTTTACCAATTAAAAGAAAAGACAAACTTCTTTTAGTAAAATCAAAACCTAAACAGTCCATTAACTTCTGATTACCATCTCTTTATATGTCCTAAAGTTTATCAACTATGCAACTTGTCTGCCTATACTTTTCCAGTATTTAGATGTTGCTGGTGATTTTGTATACCTTATAGGCAATTTGTGCATTTAATTACAGAATGTTTGTATAATTCTTACCATTTTTTTATTGATCTCAAGTTTCTTGACATCAGTAGTTACTGACAATTCCTTGTTAGGATGTGGGTGTTACTGTAGTGAGAGAAAGATTATATTTTTATATTGTTATTACTTTATAGCATATTTACAGTACTGCATATAAAGAGTCCTCGGCTGAGATCGGAGCTGTGCTTTGTCGTGCACCACAAGCATCCATCAAGAGAGATGATTTTTGCTTAAAGGAAGTTGCACACAGGTAACCAAGACTGTGTCAAGGTATTACCCATTTTTGACAAGTGAGGAGCTGAGAACCAGGCACTGTTTGGATTCAGTCATGAAAAATACTGTTTTGCTCATGTGAGTTCTGGTGTGCCATGTTGCTTGGAACAGGGCCCTGGTTATAGAGCATACCATAAGAAATTTATGGTTTATGCATTTAGGTTCCTCTGCCGTGGAAGGAAGGGAAGATGAGTAAGCACTCAGTATAGGATTCTGCGACAAGGTCAAGGTATTCACAGGGGCCAGATTGTATTCACAGGGTGCTTGGCACATGCACTTCAGAAGCCACCAGAAAGACTGTGAGCTACCTGTGTTGGCTAAACTCCAGATCTGTGGATTTTTCTCATAGCATTTAACCTGCTAAATGCCTGTAATGACCAGTTCTGAAATACTTCAGTCTAGCTGTGTATTTTATCTTAACTGTCAAGTGCTAAAATCAATCGTATATAGAATCTATTATAAAATGTCTTTTCTCACTCTGGGTTGAAATCATGTCTCTAAAAATTTTATTTTAGGAATAAAGGAAAGAATAAATGCAAATGTTATTTGATAGAAATAAAAAAAGTTATTCCTCCTTCCTTCCATATGTTCATCAATTGGTAGTTCTGTGCTTCAGGGGGTAGATGCAGCCACACAGCTGAATGCCGTGTCAGCAAACACTGAATATTCCTCACTTTGGTATTAAAATTGCTTGAACTTGGCTACAGGTGCAATAACCAAGCAAGTAATTTTGCCGCATTCATTTGGAAGGGCACTGTGTAGGAATGCTGAATTAGCCCTCCTCCCGTGCACCAGTGGTGAGCTGGGGTTGAGTGATTGCAGTGTCAGAATGAGTAGTAGTTCAGCTGCATTTGAGAGAATTTTTTTGGGCGCCTCATGAGTGGGTACAGCAAAGGTTGGACTGTTAGGGGACATCACTTGTGGGAGGAAATGAGAGTTCCCAGTTCTGTAATAATGCTATCTCATTCATGTTTTCATATTCACTCCTGGCCTCTTATGCAGACTTGGCAAGCCATTATGGACAGAAAGGAGTTATTCTGAGATGTGCTGAGCGCTGAAACATGAAACCTGAAAAAACAGATTTCAAAATGTGGATACTGGGATAGTAAATGGGAAGTTTGTGGAATAAGCACCCAGCAACCTCAGAAATTTTGATTACATGTTGTAGCCTGAAAGAAGCCCTCTACGTAGTGTTCAGTTTAGATGTATGGAAGTGTCATATTAATATAATTAGCTATAACTTCTCATAGATTTTTTTAACAAGAGTAAGACAAAATGGAGGGTAGGCAAATGTGGAAAAAGTCTTACAAGTTGCCTGCCCTTCTGTACATGGTAAAGTTTAAGGAATACGTTTTTTAAGTGCTTGCCATCCATCTCGTCTGTCTGGATGTGCTTTAAGTCATCCAATTCACTACGGTATTGAAAGTCAATCTTAGCTGAAAGTTTTGCTGCTCTTCTAAAAATAGAATCTGAAACCATCTTTATTAGCAGCTATGTGAATTACTAGTTTCAATAGGAAGCTACTTAGCTACCCTATCTTTTCTTAGATTGTATGCCACTTTATCCCCCAAGTCCAACAGAACTATAATGACTGTGACTGAAGAAATATAACTCTGAATTATGAAGTAGAAAGTTCATGAATCTGTGAGTGAAGCAGATTTTGATTTCACTTTCTTTATATGTATACAAAACTCATTGAGAAACATGATCACAGTCTACAGCATCTTCCATTTGTAGCAGTGCTAAACCAAACTTCATGTGTGAATTAAAATACGTCCTGGGGAAATGAGAATTTCAGTGATGAAACTGCGTATTGCTGAGAACCACTGTAACGATATTCTTTAATCACATTCTGGCAAGGTGATATTATATATGTATTTGCCAGTTCTAACGTGAACAGGCTGCAGGCCAGTGACTGACAGGGACCTTCATGAGGGACTGATTACGGAACAGGGAGGCAACATGATGGAGACAAGTTGGAAGTACAGTAGATGCATAAGTAGTCTTGCTGAAGGTTATTTATTACAAGCAAATGTGCGGTGGTTTTCTGGCAACCTGGGTGAGGAGCACAACTGAAGTGCTGAAAGTTGTATCATGTTCTTTTTCCCCAAGAATGTGATAGTGGTAGAGCTGGGCATCAACAGAGTGCCTTTAGGGCAAGTTTCTCAGTAACCTAAAATATCATGGTGAATAACCAAGAGGCTGGATTTTTACTTCTCAGTTTTTTCACAGCTAGTTATTTGTGGGGTTCACTCCTCCCTCCAGTAACTGAAACTTTTGGAAAAACCTTTGTATTCCTCTTCTGAGAATCAGCATTGGTGACTTGATTTGTTTCATGGGAGTTCCATGCCCCAGGCTGTTATATTGCTGTTCCTATAAGCAGTCAGTCAGAAGGCTGTCTATGAAGCTCAGATCAGGGGGGAAATGGCAGATCCTTTGCAATGCTATCCTGCCTTTCTTACTGAGCAGAATTCAGTGCAGTTCATCATGTAAGTGGTGGTTGTCCCTCCAGGAGCTTTTGAAATAGATGAGACTGCTATTTTCCCTATGTATCTAGGCAATGCAGCAAACCATAACAAGGAATTAAAAAGATAGTTACAATAGCCTAAAAAGGACAATAAGGTTATAGTTGTGAGTTGACATTAATTATGTTTTGATGGGGTTTTAGTGGGGTGGGTTCTGACATCACTTTTTAAAAAACACATAGTCATTAGGGTATTTCTGGCTGGAAGTGGTTATAATATCCACTGTCTGATTTAGGTTTTACATTAATGTTCATGCTATGAATATTTTCTGCTTTAAAATCAAAGAACATCAATATTGATTTCTGGTATTGTATTACTTCAAATCCCAATGTGTTGGTGGCTCTCTAGGCTGCACACAGAGGATGCATCTACCCTGAACACATTAATATGTATTTCAGTATTCACCTTCTGGTTTTAGTGGCTCTGTGAGCTGCAAAATTCCTATAATTATTTGCAACTACCCTCATTGGTACCTTCAGCTAGAATAGGTTGTGTGTGTTGTTCAGGAAGCTATTGCTGCTAATGATGCACTAAGTGTCAGGCAAGTGTAAACAGCAAATACAGAATTCCCAGAAGCAGAGACTAAAGAAGTCTTTTTCTTCTCTTCCCTAAACAGTTTCTATTACTGTAGCCCTTTATTCAAAGTTGATTGAAATTTGCTGGCACCTCCATGGGGATGCTTGTATATACAGGGATACACTGCCTGTTAGGTGTTGCGAGATGTTACCTAGACCTTCTCAGCTCCCCAAATGCTTGCTTTTGGAATCTAAATTCCTGTTCCGTCCTGATAAGGAAGCATTTAAAGATATGTCCTGATCTTTATTTAAATAACTAGGTTGTGATTTGGGGGGAAAAAAATGAATTGATTTTTACACCCCACTGTGTACTTCAGTCATGACCTTGGGCAAGTCTCTTTGTGGTTCAGTGACCATGAGGATACAGGACAGGGACTGTCTGCAGACTGGGTTTGCCTTCTCTAGGTGGACTAGAAGCATTTTCTGTGGTTGGACTCTCCCTTGAAATTCCTGACAGAACCCAGTTTGGCTTTAGGCTGGGATTTCTGTATCCTGGCAAAAAAAATGCTATTGCTGTGCTGTCATGTGGTCTGGAATAAATGATGGAACTGTGAGGATTTGGGCATTTTTTCCAAAGTCAACTTTTTAAAATTTATTTTTACTTCTTGTTTGTTTCCTTTAATAATTAAAACTAACAAGCATGAACAAACCCAGGAAAAACTTGAAAGGCAAAAAATCAAACAAATGAAAAAACCTTCCAGTTTATTATAATTCAATTAAATACATTCTTCCCATGGTGCATTGAGGAAAGACATTATTACAGACACAAATCATTTGTAGTGTTGTATTATTAACTGCTTCTGGGACCAGATGATTTTTCTTTCAGATTAGAGGAAGGAGAGATAGGATATAATGTCAATTATCCTAACTGTTAAGGGGCCTTCAACACTAGGGCTTACGTAAGTCTCCAGAACGGGGATACAAGGATGTACAGATTTGTGCTGCTATAGATCACAGTCTTCTGGGGTGAGGTGGGTACTATACAGATGCGAATTTGCAGATTCAAAATACTATTTTGTTTTACCAAAGAAGCAAGGGGTGCTCCAGGAAACAGAGGGCCGTGTTGACAGCGTGACATGCCAAAGGTTGCTCCTGCAAGAGCAAATGGAGGCATTAGAGCATTTTTCAGGATTTTTCAGGATTCAACTGATAGCAGAGGCTGAGGAATCTTATTAAGGTGACTTTGCTAGGGCAGAGAAAACTCTACAGGTATTACTTGAAAGTCACTTTGCTGATTCAAGTATTTTGTAGATTTCATTAAATGGTTTTATAAAATTGTTATGGTAGGAAAATGTTAAAGTACAGGGGACAGGATTAGGTGATTCAAAGCTGTCTGGAATTGTTGGATTCAGACAGGAGGAAGAGGTGTGTGTGTGTTCTACAGGCACTGCATCTGCTGCTATATTGAGTATATGCTATGTATGCAGCATTCAGTGCTACCTTTTTCAAGATCAGAAATTGTGTGTCATATTGGAGAATTAAGCAATGGGAAATTTAGTGCATAACCTTTGAATTTAGAAACTGCCTTTCCCCAAGTATTATTTCCAAGTTATTTGTGCTAGTTTTAAATGCTTTGGACTCTAGGGTTTCTACGTCTTTGTTAAGAGTTTAAAATGCTCTGGAGATCTCCCTTGTTATAGGTGTACATGCATCTGTTGGAGTGTTAAAAATAGACTATCTTTATTGAATGGGATGGTGGAAAGTTAGAGATACCTTGCATCAATCTGATGGCAAAAATGAAGATTTTTGCTTAGGTCAAAAAAATTGTCCCAGCTTGTTTTTACTGCTCAATCCAAGTGGCTGTATGAAAACTAATATGGCATCAACCTAACATGCTGTAGCCCCTTCCAGTTTCTTGAGCAGGCATGGAGGACCCTTTGCCTTACAGAAAAGCTGCATCAGCCTGTGCTATTGTGGTTTATGCTGTAGAAAGGAAGAGAACGAAATATAAGAAGGAAGATGTTAGTGGACATCATGGAATTATGCCAGTTAGAAAATAGACAATACAAGTTGTCTTTGCTTCACCTCTGAAATTCATATAGATGTTATATGTAATTTCCTTAGGTGTAATAGGGTTTAATTCCTAAATCACCCTTTATTTATTTCCTTTTCTAAGTCAAATCTGGGGTGCTACTGATATCAACAGGAAATTAAAATGAACCAGGAAAGCTGAATCTATAAATTGCGTGGAAGAGATGGGGGAGAAGTCTTCAAAAACATGATGCACATCCATATTTTATGGAAGAGGAAAAAAGGAAAAATAAGTTCCAAGAAGCCCCTTGGATGGGTTGGTAGGTTACATATAATGGGAGAGATTTGAAGTGTGCCTCTAAAAGATTATTTAGTTGGGTAAATTTTTTATTTATTTTTTGTACATGATAAAATTGGTTTTAGATTAAACACAGTTTTATATTAGTTAGGCAGTAGTTAAATGAGAAATAAGGGGGAGGAAAAAAAAAGTAACCCTTTAGAAACATACTTCCTAATCAGAAATTCAAGCTTTAGCTTAGAATTCTATATGCATGTGGTTATACATATAATAGATAAGGGCATACATGTACGTATAGAGCTTTCCAGGTATACTCATCCATATATATATATATCCATGTTATATTTGACAGCAAAGGGTTGCTCGATAGAAGATTGGCTTTTTGAAGGTGTTGGGCAAAACTAAAACATCCTATTTCTGGTTGGGGAAAATTGCTTGAAGTAACCAACATCTCCTTCATTTGATTGAAGACAATTAAGCAGCTTTATTGCTTTTTTAAATCTTTTCCTTTTTTTCTCTTTCTTTTCTGAGTTCTGTTTAGAATTTTAGGTAAGCCTAACAGGAAATCTGGATTTTTCGCAACATTTCTAGTGGGTCTTTAGTTGGAGATGATGGTTCTGTCAAAATTCAAGAAAGAAAGAAATTCAAAAAAGCTAACTGACTTTACTATGTCTCCTTGAAAGAAACCTCTAATTCATCATCAAAACCTAGTTTTTCTATTTCTCTAGGAGGTCAGCAGTGTGTGTGTGTGTCTTAAGGCCAGTTATGAGAGTAGATTAACAAAGTTTACAGAATTCATATGAGAGCAGTTAAGAAAATAATGGGATTTCTAGAGCACAGACCAGGTTAGTCTGGAAAAAATGGAGTTTATAACATTTGGCCTGGGGAATTTATAGTCTTTCTAGATCAGTTTCTTTTTTTTTTTTTTGGCACAGCAGAGCTCATGGGTAGGTTTTTTCTTGATCTGTGATCTCATTTACCTTGTCTATTTATGGGTATACACAAATCAAACAAAACCTTAAAAAGAAAACCTTTTATAACTAATCAAACCAATAGACTTTTTTGTGAGAACCTTATGAAAATAATTAAGTAATATTTTTCTGCTCAATTATTTAGTACTTTCATTCTTCTGAATGAATCTCTGGTTGGAATACTCATCTGAAATAGCAAAGATATTCAGGGAAATTAGGACATCATCAAGAGATGTTGTTTCATTACGTACAGTGACTTACTCATATAGCTCCAATACTGCATAAGCATGATATGATTTGCAAAGATCATCAGCTAAAAAGGTATAAAAGGAAAATGGTGGCCTTAGAGTGCAAAGTCTATGCTTGATTTTTGAAATATCTTTATAGTTGTGGTTCCAGGTTCTGAATAGTTAGTTTTTCAATTGGAGACTTTCTCCATAAACTATCTGTGTCAGTGCATTTCTATCTTTGAAAGAAAGGAACATTCCCGGTGACATATTTCAAAGGCAAACTTCAAAATCAAATTACACTTTTATTGTTTTTTCTTTCAGAATTATTCGGTTCATTACAGTTGCAGGAAAATATAATGAATAAATATTACAGAAATAAAAATATTTTTTCATTGACATTTTGAATTTCCTATGAAACTTTGCCAGCTCTGAATAAGAAATTTTCTTAATTTATTTTGTTGAAGGGAGAAGGAGTAGATGTACTTCAGCCCTTAAGCATGTCAGTAAAGTCTCTGAAACACTGAGTAATTACAAATCCCTGTATAGAGATCTGATAGCTTATGTGTTGTTAGTTTTGCTTTTTGGTGTGAGGGTCCCTCTTTTAAAGGTTGGTGAGGCGATAGCAAAAAATGGCATTTGATTGATTGGCAAAGATTTGATGTTTAAGATAGACAAATCTGAACAAATGACTAGAAAAGGCCATGCTGGTAACAGCAAGCAAAACAAATGCTGCCGAGGCCACGAGCTGTCTGAAAACGATGCTATTCAATATAAGTGTCCGTTCCCCGACCTCCTCCTATGTCTGCTACTCAGAGCTGTGCAGTCTCCCTTGTACAACGCTGTGGGCATCATTTCTCTTGGTTGAAACATCCCGGTCTGTTCAATCTCTCCTTGTTCCGTAGGTGTTTTATAGCATTGATCTCGCTGCTGGTGTCTTGGTTGTTCTTATGGTTGTTTCTCCACAATTTTACTCTGTCTTTAGTGATATAGTGGCATATTCATGCTTTCTGGCTTTTGTTTTCTCTCTCTTAATTTTGTTGTGTTTTTGGCCATATTTGGGTCCAGAACTGATGTCAGCATGCAGCATTTTATGGTGGTTTTGAGCTCTCTGAATGACAGAAGCTGTTAGAGAGCCTGTTTTTGGGTGTGTGTAGTTAAGATGATCATCCTCTGTGTGCTGTCATAGTTGACACTGGTTGTCACTGTATCTTCTATTTTACTTTGTCAGTATTTGGTATCTTAAGGTCCTTCTGCAGGTCTTCCCAGTTAGCCTTTATTTATTCTACCTACCTAATTTCCTGTCATCATGAAATTGTATCAGCTCTCTACATTCCTCTTTCTTCAGTTCATTTATGAAGTCAAGGAATGGCATAGATTACAGACTGTATACCACTAGTTTCCACTGCCAATTTTCCTTCTAACCTTTCTTTCCTATTCTTTAAGCTACTGATCTGTGAAAGTGCTTTTTCCACGTGTCCCCCCCCCAATATGGCTGCTTAGTTTCTTTGCTTTTTCTCATAAGCTTTTGCATGATTTTTGTCAAACTTGAAGCATGTGCATTGTATCAATTAGGTCATCCTTATCAATGTGTGAATTGATTCCTTGAAGAGTTCTAAATTTATAACCCTGGCTTATTTTAAAGGAAAAACAAACAAAGACTAGCCTTTCAGCCATTATATAATGATCTGCCCGTTTATTTACTTTATTTTCTTTATAAGATTTCTACTGATTTGTTTGTATTAGGATTCTCAGATCGATATTACAGCCCTTTGAAAAAAAATGCTGCTGCATTTGCTGCCATCTATTTCTCTGGTAGTGAGGCTAATTTAGGTGATAGGATAGGCAGCACAGCTAATACTTGAGGAATTTATAGTAGACTTCATGGAAGAGTGTCAGTAGGGCATAGTGATTTGTTACTGTTTTTTAAATAAACCTATTTAGTATTTCAATTAAAAATATTTTTCTTAACCCGTCCCCCTGAAAGAGCTTAGTGTGGGAATTACCCTGGGCTTATGCTAGTGAGCTCTGATGCAAAGACTTCATTTGGTTTCTCTGCTCTGGCCTGGTCTTCAAGCCTCCCTTACAAACTTTTTGTCAGGCTTTGAGGTATATTAATTTATGTGCCTTTTATCAAATCAACTTTCATTTTTTAAGTCCTATGTTATTGTGGTATCCCATATTACCTATGCAGAGCTGCTTTTTTCATTGTTAGTTATGTCCCTGCTTTGGAAGGATGTCTTTCTACTTCCAATTGCTTATTTTATTCTCTTGTTTAATTTGGCTGTGTTTTGATTCCTTCTTTTTAAAGTCTTTGACCATTCTCTTGACCATTTTCACAGTAAATGGACAAGTATATATTTTGAATGTCTAACCTGAAGACTTTCTGTAATCTCTGTGGTGTTTAAAATTTATTCTTTGGTTTGTAATTATATTTTCTGTTTAATGTGCCCTATTTTTTTTCTTTTTAAGATTAAATTCTGAATACTGAATTTGGATACAGTGTGTCTAAAGCAAGCTTAGTTTCTGCTTTTTTTCAGGTACCTAGGCCAGAAACATGCATTTGTATTTTCTGTAAGTCAGTGTTTCAGTCCCTCTTCATTCAAAGAAATCAGATGTCTCAACGTTTTCCCTTTGGGGATCGTCTTTACCACCTTAGCTACCATTGTGTGAAATGATAATATGAATTGATTATGTAGGCTTCAAATTCCTAAAGAGGTTGTAATTTATTGTGCCTTTTTGCATCTAACTTCTCTTTAAAGCACAGCACCTCTCTCTTACCTCTGTCCTCCTTATGTCATTTGTGGTTGGGAACTGTGGGGCCTCCTCCAGAGTGTTTTCTTTGCACTAAGCTCCTGGTGTCTCTGCTAGGCTGTGTCTTCAAATAAATCAGGCTTTTACCCAGGTTAGTTCAGACTTCTAGCATTAGCACACATGCTTTATATTTAAGCCTAGAGACCAATATTTACATGCTCTGCTTAACTGAGAATTAACTTCTCTGAGACCATATTTGCCTGTTTTCTGTTTGAATCTTGTCCATTTCTGTCCTACTGTATAATCAAGAACAAGAAAATTTTATGAAGTCATTCCTCAAGTCATGCAAGCATCAAGATATAAATATCTGTGGGTCTGCAGAATCACTGCATGTTCTTTTAAGCATAATATGTCAATTTAGTGGTGCTATAAACAACTGTTGTATTAAAGCTGTATTTTCTCAGTGTGGATACCAGTGGATTTCAAGTGTTCATGAATGCTGCTATGCTGAAGCCTGAGGAGTTCAACTGTGCCTAAGATCATAGTATTGATGAGGACGCGTTTGAGGGCACAACTGTATCATTTATTGTTAGCAGTTAAATTTGTACTTCTGAACACTCTTCTCTTCCCTGGCAGAAGATGATCTTTTCTAAAGACTGAACAATGAGCATAATTATGGCACAGCTTTTCTTTATTATGTAGACCTCACAGTATGCCAAAGTTTTGAAAAGAAATCCCATAATTGGTAAATTTTACTCTGTGGGTTGCATTATTTAAACTTATTTATTTCTCCCCATGTTAGATACTTTCCAAAGTGTATCTACATAAACTGTTTTCAGAAAAAACTCTTAAGGCCCATGTCATCATCTTAATATTTTCAGAAAGATATTAAGTATTTCTATTTCTTCTAAAGGTAGCCTATTTCACGGGTCTACCTCATGGGCTCTTTCTGTCACCTAGAATCAGATTAAGAAGAAATGAGCCCTCTGTGCTAGGCTTCACTCTTCAGGAGAAGGGCTTGTAATAGAACTATTGAATTTTTTTTATTCTTCCCCACACATACACATGTTCTCCTTTGCTGTATATAAATGGAAAGTATTGGCACCTGTGGAGAGGCTCTTAAGTTTTCAGGTTGTCACTCTTTGCTTGGCTGTGACTTAGAGGAAAAACTGTATGGAACTGAAAGGGAAAAGTAAAGCTTTTAAGTATGGTTAATTGCTCTAGAAAATAAAACTATCCAGTTAATATATACATGTTGGAATTCTTGAGGTAGTTTTTTTAAATATAACCTTTTTTTATTGACTTATGTCATGGCTCTGATAAGTTCTCTTTAAAAATATCCATTATGGTAAATGTGGAGCTGTGGGTGCATAATTTTCGTAATAGTATTACTTTTCTAAAGTTGCGTAGGAGTCTCCTGAGTATGGTGCCATGATGTGCAAGGTCTAGGAATGTTCCATGCCTTGTACTGTACTTCTCCTTACAGACATGGAGCTGTTAGGGAGAGGATGACAGCCTTTCTGATGACAGTTCTTTCTGTGAAAAGCAGCATCTCATGTTGAGATTTTGGAGGATGCAAAGGCTAAGCATCTCTAAAATGCTTCCTGATAAGGGGACAGGAATGCAGCTGCAATTGTAGGTCTTAGGGACAGTCCAGGCGAGTTTACATATTTATAGATAACTCTGTTCAGAGTGTTGCACGATCTTCAAAACCATGTGCAGAATATTTTTTGGCATGACTGGCACAGGGAGTAAGAACAACAATTGAAATATTATGCTCCAACATGCATTTGGAAGAGGTTGGTGTATGTATTCCCACAGAGGTACTGCAAAAGCTCATCTTATTCTATTTTGAGAGGAAGAGAAGCAGTATCTTTAAGTAGCTTCAGCATCCTGCAGAAAGATTAGTTGTGGTTGAATGAAAGACTCTGATGCGAAAGTAGAATGGTGAGACCCAAATGTAGGATGCTGCAAATATTACAGCAGTGGTTTTGTAGGAGGAAGCTATGCCAATTAGATCTAACCATCCTGTGGTAAGAAGAGCAGTCTATATAACTCCCCGTGCCGGAACTAAAGCTGATGGACACCAGCCTGGATCCACTGCTGTGAAAGGAACTTTAATGATTTGTACCAATTTAGGATATAGCTTGCAGTTGCCTCCTAACACAGCAGAATTCACTGATTATTTAGGCTTGGTAAAAATCTGGAAAAATACATATGCAAAAATATGTATCTCTTACTAAATTGTAATTACCCAGCAGTTTGTAACCAAAGCATGATAAATCTTGCTGCCCTTATTAGCAACCATTTATTTATGTAGTTTTGTTATAATAGCATTTGAGAGAGAAGATCTTGAAAAAGATAAACAACACAGTGAGGTAAGTCTATAGTGCCCTTTAGAGATACTAAAGGTTGCTATCTTGACTGGAATGTGAACTTTCTCTTATTTAAACCAATGGAAAACCAGAGGCATTAGTTGAGCTAAAGAAATGTGTGTTCATCTATATTATAAAGCAGTGGAGAAAATTAAGCCTACATATTTATCCTTTTCCACAGGTTATTTTACTGATCCAAATGAAAATGCCATCAAACTATATAGAAGGAAATAATGTAAGATAATGAGGCAAAATATTCATCTGGTGGTCACTGTTGCATGGAATAACTAACACCTCTCTGGTGTCATCTTGCTGCATCTGTCTGGCAAATTATAACCAGAGAAATGAGATACCTCATGTACAGGGGTTAGCTATTAAAACTCACTTTGATAAAGCTAAATACAGGGAAGGCTCCTGGAGTTCCCCAACATTGCTAGATATAAACACATTCACTGCACTGTTAATCCTACTAATTTAATATGAAGCATGAAAATCTCCATGAGATTTATGCAGAAGAACAGCTGAGATCTATGATAAATGTTGGTAGTGGAAAGAGCAGTTTCAGTCTATTGACTAAGGTTAATCTAGTCAAGGTACCAGAGAAATATTTATCCTTTGCTGTGATACAGCTCAGAATACTATCTTAGATGTAGGATTGCTTTTAAGGTAATAGGCAGGAGGCTGAGCAGAAACAGAAATTAGCTGCTGACTCTTAGCCTAGACTTGTAATTTATGGTTTTAATTTTGCTGCTACTTGCTCCCATTATTATTAATTTATGTAGTAGTGATAACAATAATAACAGCAATAACAGCTGTAATATTTTATAGAATCCTTCACCTGCTAGTGCTCCAAAGACTGAGCTGATTTTAATAGCTGAAGATGGGGATCAATTCTGAACCACTGAAATGCAACTGCATGTGAGATGAAATATCACATTTGCTTGCAAACAGTGGCTCAGTAGGGTAAGGAAATTGCACTTGGTCCATTGCTAGAAAGACCAACAGCTGCAAGTTGGCTAAAACACTTGGCCTAGATCTGTATGAATGAACTGGAACCATTTCAGTAGGCAGAAGCCATTTCCTAGTCCTGCGGTTGTGGCATAACTAAGGTACTAGTCATTTGGTCCCCTGGGAATGGTCCCTGGCATAAATGCTACCACAAACCTTGTCAGGGAGTTTTGGGAGACTCTTGAAACCAACCAAAGCCATGCCATGTGAAAGAGGAGGATGAATGTTAACCTATTCTAGCCTCTATTTTTAAAGATAGGTTACCAGGGCCTTTTAATGAGAAAGTGTCTGTTTCATCCATTCTGGCGATTACAGTATTTCTCTGTTTTTCCTGGCTAGCTCTTGTTTGCAAAATATTTTACCATCGAAATTCAAATGATCCTCTATTTGATATCCAAATTGCTACTTGGAGTGATTTGATAAGAGACAGCTCAGCTACCACCAATTACAGACAGTAATTATGAAGAATAAATAAATTGAGAAGTCCTATGCTGAGATCATCTAAGGATTAGATGTTCTCACGGGCATTTTGCTTTAGTAGGGTGCCTCTGCTCTGTTCCTAAAGTAATAAAATTTACAACACTTTGGAAGGAGAGAAAGGATATTTGAGGGCTCAGTAGAGACCAGTAGAAGGCTCTCCACTTATTTTTATACCTGTTTCCAAATTTTGTGTCCCTGGAATCACTGGAGATTCCACTTTCCCAGACTGACTGAGACCTCTCTGCAGTTGTTAAAACTATTTGGTGAATAAGTTCATCTTTAAATTTATTCTCTTATCAAAATAAGATAACTAATTCAAACTATTTGAAAATCAGGCTGCCTGATCTAGTAGAAGATTTCAACTTTTTGCTATTTGTTGCTTGTCAGAAAGGGAAAAGACACTCAAATTTGTAGAGCAGAAAGCAAAATAAAAAAGAAAAAAAACACAGAATTAGTTTTGCAATATTTTATTCACTGTTTTTGATCTAAATGGAAATGTCTCATCTTGAAAATACTCAAGAAGCTTCATGTTTTTAAAGGCATCATCACTGAACTGATTTTTTTGAGCTAATAGGGGCCTGTCTAAGCAAAATATTGTGAATTTTCCTTGTCTTTAAAAATAAAATATCTTTCTTTGCAGAGTATTTTGCCATTATGAAATCTACATTTTCTATTTGAAAGTTTGTGAGTAATCTGATAAGGATAACAAGCAATGTCCTTAATATAAATGTGTTTTTTGTTGGGCAGTCATCTATTTAAGGCTAATGATATTGTTTAACAGTATTTGTTCTTGTGTTTAGAAGGCAACTAACCAGAGAGAAGGTTACATACTCAGTGTAATGGGCCAGATCAGAGGCAAATAACCTGCCCACTTGAGCAAATTATTCAAGTAAGTGATGAGGTAGTCTGGTGTGTGCAACATTCATTACTGTACTGCCTCTCCCCAGGACTACTCTGCAGTCTAGCTATGTGCAGAAGTAGGTACTGTGTTTGGTTTAAGTACTGCAGTCATTCATTTTAATTCTTAATGTACTAGGAAATGAAATGGCCTCTTTGTAGAATACCAATGTGTTTTTTTGGTGGGGGTGGTGTGGTGTTTTTTTCTTTATTTTTTCTCCCCTCTTCAAGTTTGGAGAAATAGGGAGGAGTAATGAAGAGGGACACTAGGGCTTTCCTAGGACAGGGTCCTACCATGAACCTCACACTGTCAAGGGAAGCTATTAAGTCAGCTTCCAAATAAGGTGAAGGTTTTAATTTTAGTACCTTCCAGTCTAGATACAGGGAGATTGAGCTGACAGCAAAGTCAGTTTAATAATTTTCTTCATGGCAAGATATTAATGCTATCATATATTGGGCTTTTTCCATTCCCTAAATTAAAGCAAAGTAACATTTTTCACTGTCAGCATGCACAGTATGTACAAAAGGTGAAATCCAGAAAGAACATAGAAACTGTGAAGTTGTCTTTCCTGCAGAAATGTGAAGGTTTAAAAAAAAAAAAAAAAAAAAGTATGTATGCTCTTAAATTTGAAGGGTTAGCCAGGGTGAAGTGGGGAGTTTCAAGTCCTGTTTAATCTGACAGTTGCCTTTAGTTTGCAGCAGAAACTAAACACATCTTGATCAAAAGTCATATTAGCTTCTGCAAACCTGTCCAGAGCAAGGGTGTTGCTGGTGGGCACTAATGCAATGCAGCTGTTGCATGAAAATACTGTAGCCTCTCATAGAATCAGAGGCTGCCAAGGTTCCTGACAATATGTTCATGACTGTGCTGTGCCCTCCTTGTCATGCTACCATTCAGTCTTTTTCTATACATATGTATAGAGGTAGGGGGAACCTTACCGTAACTTGACTTCAGTCACTGACCTCTCCAGTTCTGGGACCTGGTGTTTAATGTCAAACTTGATTTAGTTCCACTGAATTATATCCTAGCTTGTATAAATTTCAGCAGAACTGAAATTCTGTTTCTTGACAGCTATCCCTGACTCATAGCTTGCTTGAAACTAGAAAATCTGGAAAGCTGGGCCAAGTTTTCTCCTTGCTAGTTTAGATTTTATTGTTGTGGGAAATTGATGTTTACCTCAGATGTGCACTCAAATATTTGAGGAGATCCTGGGAGGTGCATGTTCAGTGTCCAGTGCTAGTGCACTTTCTCATCTTAGTAAGAGAGTTTAAAAGGGAGAATGACGCTATTTCACTCTGCAGTTTTGGGATTTATGACAGTCTTTGCTGCCTTTGGTTCCCTCACTAGGCTGCTGGGTAGCTCGAACTGAGTGTACTCCTGTCCTTATTTCTTTGAGCCCTAGAGGATGCGTACTGCGATGCCATGGCTGAGGTTTGGAGGTGGATGGTATTCCTGCACTTGTATTTCCTTCAGTGAAGGTTGAAAAGTTGTAAATTGCAAACATCTGTGCTCTATGCCTCCTGCATATTCATAATCTGTTTTTTCTTCCTTTTCTCCCCCCCCTCTTGGTTCAGTCCATCAGTGTGAGTTTGGCAGAAATGAGAGCATTGAATACATGCTAAAATATCCCCCTGGAAGGCAGTTAACCTCAGGTCTGCCTGCTCATCATCCAGGGCTGATTGTGCCTATGCTTCTCCTTGCATACACACTTTGAACTCATCCCATTACCTGCCTAATAAAGTGGGAGAGTGAAATGTGTTCAGCAGAGTCATTATGGGAATGAGCTGCTGCAGCTCAGTAAATAAGTTGCCATTTGCTGTCCACAGTGTGTGTGCAGGGGGAGACAGAGGTGAACTCCTGAATATAAGATGCTACCTTTTGGATTGATTAAGCTTTGATGAACAGATGCTTTGCGTGTGTCAAATTTCCACTTGTCTCTCTCAACCTGTCTAAATCCTATGGTGGTCTGGCTAAAGGGCAGTATAAGGTTTAACAAACCAGATCTTTGGCTGATATGATCTGGCATGGATCTGAATTAATATATTCCCGGGGAAAAAATGCATCTTTGCAGGGCTGCTAAACAACTGTTGGATTTCACTTCAGTTGTTTGACATGTTCCTAAATCACCCTTAAACAGCTTTTGGGATCCTTCTGAATGAAAGGGTTATGCAAACAGGTCACATGTCTAATTGCTGTTTTAGACTGTTTTTTTTTACTGAGAGAGTTATGTACCCAAGTCCTAGGTATTGCCAGTAGTTTAGAGATTTGAAAACCTTTTGAAAATTTTCATATTTGTTGATGTTAACGGAATACTAAACTGCAATTCTGTTTTTTTCTCCTAGTTTCTTATAACCTATGAAACAGATGGGTTGAGTATTGGGAAAAGTGGTATGTGCTTGTTTCTGCTCTTCCCAAAGAGTAAAACTTGCAGCCACTGTTAAAGATACTGCACTGTGCTAGCTGGAGCCTCGTGCTGAGCCCGAACAGCTGCTCTTCCGTCTCCTCCTTGTGAAAGTGGAAGCTGCTTATGCTGAGGTCTGCTGAGTTTGAGGGAACCTATCCTTTGAGGATGAGGAAAAACTCCTAAAACACTGCTGTGATGCTATAGCCTGGGTCACAGCTGGGCACCACCTAGCCAGACATCATGACTTAGACCTGCATGTGGCAAACTGGCCATTTTACGGGCATTAAATATAGCTAAAAAGGCTACGTTTTTGCCTTTGCAAATCTGATGGCAGTACTTGGCTCTAATGGAGCTTTTTAATTTATAGACCTCATAAAATACCAGAAACAGAATATCCCATGTAAATCATCAGTCTGCTCTGTTTGCAGAATTTCTTAAAACAAAAACCTCAAGCTTTTCAGTATTATGCCTCCCACCAGAGCAACTGTGCTGTGTGGGAAATTGCATGTGGTGCTTTGTTTTTTTAGCTAGTTTGTCGTTTTGTTCCTGTGAATTAATCCCCATCCACAAGAAGTTATAATAGAGGCCATTTCTCAAGAGGAAGCATTTCTGCCATTCCTACTGATAAGTTTACTGTTAATCAATATTTTAACCTCCAAAGCTAAGAAATTTGGTACTGCATCCTTGTTTCATCATCTTTAATGGACGGATTATTTCTGTGTCAGCTGTGCATCAAAGTTTTCAAGTGACCATCTGTGGCAATTGGTGTTATTCAATCAATGGTCGACAGCCCACAGGTGGTCCATAAAACATCAGAAGGTGATCTGTGCAGCAGTGGGAATTGAAAGTGAAAACCAAAGCAATCCTACAGGCATACACAGTGCTCCCCTGCAGTCAACAAGCAATGATGTGCCTGCTGCAGGCAAAGTCATCTCGTGGGCATAGGTCTACAGGTAGGGCATGGGCTGTGGATTTTATTCCTAAAAGTTTCAGTTCCTTCCTGAGAAGTTCAGCTGTAAAGGAAATGTTGGATTTATGAGGGGTTTATTTTTACCAGCATGATTGTTTCAATATGGGAAGGATATTTCTGTAGTTATGTTGGGTTGGAGGTTGGATGGTTTGGAGTCTCAATTCCAGTAGTTCTGGCTCTGCTCTGAGGTGACATGACAGAAACGTTGTAGCAGGGATGCTGCAGGGTGGTACCTGGATCTACCCGCAAGCAGTGGGGTGCAGTTGTTTCTGTTTTACCCGGCAAAAGCAGAAAAACTTCTGTGGCTGTGCAGGTAGTTCCTGGAGGGTGCTGTCCATGCCATGTGCTTGGAGGCAGAGGGATGTCTCCAGGGGGCTGAGCAGCAGCAGCTCCAGGATGTGCTATGCCGGGGTGCATGGCTTGCATGAGCTTGGCATAAATGTCTTTGCATGTGTCCCTGTGAAGACCTTGCCCTGTGAGCAAGGTGTTAAGACAGCCTGCAGCGGCAGTGAGGGATCCTCCTGAGCCATCTCTACAGTTTCACAGAGCTCACGAGGGCACGCGGAGGGCTGTGTGTGCTGCTCTCCTACCTGCTTCCTGGCAGGAACCTGTGGGCTGTCTAGAACATGCTGCATTCACAAATCACCTGATTCCCATCACTTGGTAATTGCAGAGAGATCATTTCTTTAGGTGCTGTGCCTTCCACACTCTCTTTTTCAGCATGTTTCCTTTTTTTGCATAAAATGACTGCTCTGTGCCCTGCAATGCAATATACAGTGTAGGCAGCCCTGTGTATTAAAGGATAATAGGGGGAAAAAAAAAGCCTAAGCCGTTCCTTCATGTCATTACACTATGGTATATATTTGCTTTTGTCTCTTAATTTTCACCTTTTATTTGTGTTCTAGTCATTGTATTCTCAGCCCTTCATAATTGTAAACTTCTTGTTAGTCCCTTCTTCCCCCTCCTCCTTCCCTCTTTTTTCTTCCCCTTATGAAAGCCAATATTGTTGGACATAATCACAGGACTCTAGAAGATGGGCCTTGAATCTAAGGAAACAAAATTCCCCTTCATTCTCCTTTTCTATGCAGGAGTCTCTTAATAAGAAAGTGAGGGATGCCACAGCTCTGAGACTTGCTCTTTGCTAACGGTTTCATTACTGAGCAGGAGTTCCTTTAGATTATAAGGGGGGGGAGAAATACTCTGAAGTTCTGTCAGCTGGAATTTGAATTCAAATCCCATATGGGTAAAGCACAATGAGTGAGCCTAGGACATCTTGAAGTACTACTTGTGGCGCTCCTCAAAACATATCCCGTGGGCAAGGCTGTTAAGCTGCTGTCTTTGCTTATCTTTGAATTAAGATGAGCAAGTACAGAAGCTTTTAATTACATAATATAGCTGCATTTGAGAGAGGCAAGTCAACCATCAGAAAATCCTTGCAGAAGAAATGATCTTCTGTATAAATATTCCAGAACAAGAGAGATGCAGGAGAAGAATAAGATGGGAACGGTTTGGTTCCTGTGGTCTGTGGATATCAGCAATGAAAAACCCTTGCAAAGCAATGGTTTAGGAATCTGGATAAGTGCTGTCTTTTGTGCTTGTGGCTATTGAGAGAATAAAGCTTATCGTGTATGAAGGAATTTTTCCATTTTGATGCTCTTAAGGTAAAAATGGATAAAATTTGGTAATGTGTTTAAAGTTTTGTAACAAAAAATGTTTCTGGTCTAATCAATGACAATGGTTATAGATGTTTAAGGACACTTTTTATTGAATATGATTCTATTGCAACAATAGCACACTGAGTTAGCAAAATGAGAACACACTGAGCTTGAAGCTCTGCACAGTTTTTATTTTGAAAAAGTTTACCCGTATTTGAGTAAAATTTCAAACAGCTGTTAATTAGTCTTTTTTTTGTAGTAGGAATAAACTTTCCAATCTTTTTACCTTCATTCTCTGCAATCTGAAATGAATTTCAGATCTACTTTGTTAGGCTTATTTGTGCTTGCTGCATTCTGTAACTAAATGGTACGAGCATTTGAACTGCAGAAATGTATAAATATATTTGGAATGAGAAAGACTGCTTTTACAAAATGGCCTTTCCATAAGATTTTTTTTTCTGTCGGTTCTATCTTTAGTTTTCATTCTTACAAAACTGCTAGCTTCCAATTTAAATCCCTGCTGAGTTACTCAAATGTTTTGAAGATGACAGGAAGGCTATGATATTTCTAGCCTAATTTTACAGACTCAGGATATAAAGATGAATTGGAAAAGCTTCAGGTAGCATCACAGACCTTGGATGTTTCTCCTTGTTAGGCTTCATCTTTGAAATCCTGCAGTCATTCTTCATTTGTTAGAGGACTTCCTTTTCTTGAGTGGTATTTCAGAGTTGGGATGTTAATTTTGTCTTGCAGACAATTAATCAAATAGGCAAAAAAGTTAGAAAACTATTATTGTTCGCAAATCTTGTTTGCGTGCACCATCAAAATGCTGACTCTGTACTCATTTGAATTTTCATGTCATTCTCTTGCAGAGCTCCGTAGGAGGTTGGTGTGTGTGTGCATATATACATACGCACACATACATGTGCTCCTTCCACTTTGTATTCCCAAACTGTGGCTCAGCCTTTAGCAATCTGAGCACACCAAAGCCCTGACAGGCCTCAGCCCTCACTTTGCTGGATGCTAAGGGCCAGTTTAAGTGACATTAAATAATTTGTGAGGCAGAGAATCGGACAGAAGTGCGACCGCTGATGTCCGTCGGTCCGAGCCCCGCGCTCAGCGTCTCACGCAGCCTCTCTGCCTTGCAGGTGTTCCCGGGGAACAGCAACGCCGACGGCGTGGTGCACCACAAGCTGCACTCGGTGAAGGCGCGCTTCGTGCGCTTCGTCCCGCTCAAGGGGAGCCTCAGCGGACGCGTAGGACTCCGAGTCGAGGCCTTCGGCTGCTCCTATAGTAAGTGGCGAAGTCCTAACTAACTGTGTTTTGCCAAAGAGCAGCTTTGGTGCTGTTAGTATGTTGGGAGGCATCCGGTGCAGTAGGAGTTAAAATGAAACATGAAATATATAGCCATATTTAGTTTTCTCTTGCTGTATTTGTGTTTGCGGTGGGTTGTGCTGGTCTGTCTAGCTCAGCCGGAGAAGCGCTGGGCTCGTTTTGCTAGCAAGGCAGTTGCAGTGAGGCCTCCTCCCATCTCCCTCCCTGCACACCCCAGTGCAGGAGCTAGAGTTATCTGGGGCTTCTGCATAGTACTTTTATTTAGGAATTGTATACCTTTGATGTAGTTTAATGTTTGTTTGATTTTAACTAATTATTAACTAACTAATTGTTAAATGAAGTGCTGCAGATTGTTTAGCCTGTGTCTCTATTCTGGTGAATGGCTTTAAAGCTCCGGAGAGCAGAGAGCTCATCTGCTGCTGCTTGTCTGCTGCTTTAATTGCTCTTGCCATGGGTATTTTCTTCATCTCTTGCCTTCCTAACACATAGTGAAGAGCCTTTGAGGTCGTGCTTGCAGCTCTTCGTCACACGGGTCGGAGTGGTCCATAAATACAGTGACCTCAGAGCAATTTGGCCACACGTTATCTTACTGTATCACTGCAGATGCGGGACTATAGAAGCATATGGATGTAAAGAAAAAGCGTTGCTCCCATGCACAAGATGAAAGCAAGCTGCCAAATGAGGAAACACTAATGCAGCATCTTTTTCTCAAATGTTTGTGCATTGATTTCTGAAGTGTTCAAAGTTGGCTTTGTAGTATTCAGAGACCCTGGCGGAGATGGATAAAATTTTATTGGGGGAGTTCCTGGGATTAACAGCCTTTGACCAATAAATTCAATCTGGTGTGGCATGGGCCGCCAGCATGTGACACTACTGTAATTGTACCTCCATTCAGATCAGGTTTTCCCCTGCTTCTCCCAGGTGCGAAAGTGGGATTGTAAAATAACTGTGGAGGGCCCTATATGAGAGACTTATTGTAGTATCTGAGTAAATTTTTTAAAAATTTTTGATTCACACAATCACATTAAACAGAGAGCTCCATGGCTGTAAGTTGCCTCATCACCACACTCAGGTCTGCAGATTGGTTCACACGTGTTCACAGGAAGATCCGTTTTATGGTCTGTAGGCTCTATTCAGGCACTATGGACTATAATTCACTTGACGGTAGACCTGCAAGAAGCTTCCAGCCTGATCTGATCCTGATGATCACTTGGACAAGAGACCTTTTCTAGCCTTAGAATGGGCCTCTAAGTTGAGACCTGTAAATCAAAACCAACTGCCCTTGATGTCATCAATCTAAAGCAGTTACCTGTTTTCAAAGATTTTTTTATTTTTTTCTCTCCCCTCTCTATTAAAATGACTGAACCTCTGCTATGGTAATAAGCATATTGTCCATCAGGCCATTAATAATATTAATAATTAAGCTGGAATTGAAAGCTAAAACTCCTGCAGCTGTTATTCCTTGTGAATTATTATGTGGGAGTTACCTCCCTGTCAAATTGTGGTTGTGTTTTCCCTGACATGGCAAAGACTTTGGAATCACTTGTTGGCTGACTTTCCTTGCACTCATATTATCTAACTCTTCATCTTTGTCCTGCACCATGCGGTTACAGGGTACAGGATTTAAAAATAACTGTGCAGAATTAAGCTATGAGATTGAAGCAAGCCAGGAAAGAAATGGTGATTCATAAAAGTTTCACAAAGCATTGAAATATTCATTCAATTTATATAAATGTGCTGTTCAAGTCTCTGGCAAATTGCATATGCCAAGCCAAAGCTGTCTACAGGTTTTGCTTATACAGTTTCGTAGTCTTGGCTATTCCATACACTTCAGCATTTCAGAGTTGCATGAACATTTTTAATTTTTTTCTGCTGTTATACAGCAAGTATAGCTACAGCACATCCTGAGCTGGGGTAAATCTGCATAACTTCAGTAATGTTCAACACCAAAGGAGCTCACTGACCATGTTCAATTCTGGCACAAGTAATATAATTGCAATTTGAAGAGTTAAAAGAAATGACATAAAAATCACTAGGAGCAGCCCCTGGGGGACAAAACAGGAAAGAAATGGTGCTAAAGGAGCATTATGCATTTTATACTGTTGGAGTGACTTAAAGGGCTCAATAGCTAAACAAGCTCAGAGCATTTGTTCTCAAGTCCACTGAAGTTAAAAGGATTTCCAGTGTCATTTTAGCTTTGGATCCAGTCCTTAAGCAAAAAGAGAATATGAAAATGAGCTACATAGGTGAACTAGATCCTGCTTAATTGGGACGGTGTGTGTCACTGCCAGTTCGTTCTTGCCTCCTACCCTCCTGGTGGTGGCAGGTGGCAGCCAACTTCTGGCTGCTTATTCTGCCTTTCAGGCAAAGGCTGCCTCACCTGAAATGGGACACCTGATTTGTTACTGAACTGCTGTGTTGTGAAATAAAAATAGAGTAGTTTGAATATTCTCAAAAAACTGAGGAAGTAAAGGTTTAATTTATAGGCAATCTGGGTGAATCTTTTGCATGAATTTTGGCATTCACTGGGTGGTGAAGTTTGGGGACAGTGACAGCTTAGGCCATCTGAATTTAATGTGCTGCTGCATATCTGTTAAGATCCTGGGACTAATGCCAAATTGGGCACCATGCAGCTGAGCACCTTCCTGCAACACTAGGGCTTGTGAAATATCCTGCATTCCCTTGGATGGTCTTTGCTCACAGCTGCTCTTTTTTTTTTTTTTTTTTTTAACTTTGTGTAGGAGAAGTCTGTGTCTTCACTGTTCCTTCAGTAGTCTAGCAAAGGCAGAATAAGGTAAACATGATGCTTTTGTGACAGTGCAAGGCTCTGGCTCCCAATTTTTGGATTACAGGTGCCTTGGCCAGCACACATTGCTGAAGAGCCTTGATGTGGTAACTTCACACAAATGCAGTTTTTTTTGGCAGCTGTTTAGTAAGAGCCACATGGGAGGCTTGGAGGCTTAGATCTTGTAGGTCACCAAGCTCTTTGCCAGGACACTATGACAAAAAAAGTATATATATGTGTATGTGTATATATATTTATATATATATGCAAGAAGCAATGAGATGTGCAGTGAATGCCCAAGTGTTGAGTGCAATTTGTGACTGCACTGTGCAGCTGAATGGCACTTACAGTCCTTTATTACTCCTAGTAGGTATTCTGTATTCTTTAACTTAATTCTTTAATGCTTCAACTGTATTCTTAAAGCTATATCTCTAATTTATAATATTTCCCTTTCTCTCCCTTTTTTTTTTTTTTTGAATTCTCTAACTGGTAGAAAGCTGATACTGTTTCTTTGGAATAAAAAAAAAAAGTTCTTACCAGCAAAACTGCTTCAGGCACACAAATGTGCTTGATCCTTTTCCAGGTCAAAGTTCCTGTCTGACAAAACACTCGAAAGCTGTGAAATCAGATGGAATTCACAGATGATGCATTCGAATTTATGGTTTTTACTCCTTACACAGAAAGTATGTATTTAAGAAAAAATGTAATTACTTGAAGTTTCTACAAAGATGTCGTTTCAGTTCTTCAAGCAGGTACAGAATAGGAATGATATGATGTAAATGTGAAAAACAAAACAAGATATGGTGATGCTTCTGGTTCAGGAAAGGCTATATGATGAGTTGAATGAAAACCTCTGTGCAGAGGTATGTGTAAATGCTCACTGTTTTTTCTCAATGAAGTTGCCAAAAGGAGTACGACCGTAACAGAAAACTAGAATTTTAAGGGAATATGTATTCAGACAAATGGCAAACTAGTTGTTTTGCATGCTGGGGGCTAAGAGGTATATAGTTGGGAAAAGTCTTGTTAGGTTAGCATAGGAAAAAAATCTGCTGACACAATTGCCTTTAATAGTGTAAGATTTATGGCTACATTGAAAAGCTGGTTGTCTTATATAACTGGCTAATGGCCCAAAATGCATCAACAGAATCAGGTGTAGCTCATTTTAACAGCTGGAAGACCATGGGAGGAGTAATGATAGGTTATGAGGCAGGGTGTCTTCTCTTTTTGAGAGTAAAGGTCTTCATTTTTGTTGTTCAAGACTTTAATTTCTCATTGTTGGCTGTTATTGCCCAAAGGAATATGATCAGATACTGTGTTTTCTGATGACACTATACACAAGGGTCTTCTGCGGGATTTATCTTTCCTTCCTCTCAAGAAAAGCAAGCAAACAAAAAATAAAAGCTTTCTTGAGAAATTCTTTTATGCTCATGCTAGATCTGGCAGTGTTTTTCAGTCCTTTTTATCAATGTTTTTCAACCATTTTCAATGAGAAACTGGTGATATGTTGTCATGCAAATTGCTACTAATCACTTTTGGATATTACTGATAGCACATGTACATATGTATTTGTTTTCCGATTTCATTCTAGCCAATGTTTTCATAACTGATAGTTATGCTAGAGCAGCAGAATTTTGCAGGATTTCCTTTGTATTGTTTCCTTTGTATTCTCTGTAAGTGTCAGCGCATGTTATGCCACGCATTAGTGGGGAGCTGAAAACAAGGAATGAAGTATCAACTCAAAAGGTTTGAAAGTTAGGATCATCTAGGGTAAGGATCTAACCTATGTGGACTACTTTCAATAAGGCAGAATTAGTGTTCTTGCCCTGTCTTTATTTTGGGGAGCTGGAAAATCAACTTTAATTGCCAAAGACATGGGAGAACAAAGACTTCATTAACTTTTTTACAGGCTATCTCTTAATTCTTGCCTGTTTTAAAATGACTCTATTTGTATGGTATATGTGCAATTTAATTTAAGCAAATTGAAGTATTTAATAGCTAGGTGAAATTCAGAAGAACCAAGGTATGAATTAAAATCCCTTTATAGAAACTGGCAGTCAAGTCCATAGAGAGAAAGCAGCAATTCTGAGGGAGGTGATTTTGAGCACCTAAAGCAGAAGTTAAAAACAGTTAAAGCAGATGGTGTGAATACTTTTCTCATGATGTTTCCTAAAGTAGCAACTGTTCCCTGTATAAATCTAAACATCATTTTATAATTCTGACATCACAGATGAGAAATTAGTCATCATTTATTCCAGAATGAATGATTTTCCAGAGCTGAATTACTTTCTAATTCATTTTGTATGGGAAGTAACTTCTTTCATTCTGATTTGAAATGAAATCCGTTTTGAAGCGTCAAAGTTTCCCATCAGATGTAATTCTGAGCTCCCCTTGTGCTGCAAGTTTATAACACTTCCACCAAACTTCTACAATAGGTTATTCAGTGATCTAGAAGTGATCAAAGATAGTTTCCATAGTGAAAAATCATTAACAGTTCTTTTATTTTCTGAGCTTGTAATAATTTTTAATTGCAAACCTTTCTAAAGCCTGTTATTTCTGTTATTTTATTTTTTAGAGGAAAAAATGGAAGTACTATTAAAACCAAGAAGGGTGGAAGAACTGTCAAGGGAACTTAAGTGACTAAAGTCTCTAGCTTTAATCATAATACAGTTGCTGACCTGGAGATCATGGTTGTTTTGCATATGGTACCTTTTAGATATTTTTAAAAGAAAATGAAAATCTGATTGGTTTGGATTATCATTAAAAATGGGATGTGCAAACAAAAATTCTTCTTTCTTTGTAGCTCTGGAGGTATCCTTTTTTGTGTATTTATCCCAGTGTATTTATATAGCTTAGTAAACTATTGTTCAGATTATTCTTTTTATTGTGCTCTTCATTTTTAATAAGTTTTTAATAACAGAGAATACAAAGTGATAGATTTATTTATGAGCAGATATCTTATCTGTAATTTGTGCCAAATTGTATTTGGATAGATATTTGATTTAAGTAAATAAATGCCAGTTGTATATTTAACATAATGTATTTGTTAAATGTAATTAACATTGCCTGAAATGTGCTAGTTATATATGGAGAAAAAGAAAGTTTATTAAAAATATATTTTGCATAAAATACTGCTTTATTAAGCAACACAAACACTGCAATCTACTGTTACCCAAAGAAGTATTAATTGCAACTAGAGAGTAAATAGCTTGTTTCCCATCATAGTGATCAGGCTTCAGAAGCTGCCTGGAGGGAAAATGTGTTTCTAATAGGATTTTTGCAGGTGTGTAATCAGGTTAGATGCCTAGTTCCCATAAAATCCTGTCACAAGCTTTTTTAACTGATATTTGATGGTCCCTGCTAGCTTAGTCAGTTTGAATATGGAAACAGGGCTGATCACTATCACAAGCATGCGGCTAGCCCGGGGTGTTAGAGGATGCTAATTTGGATGCAGGAGTGGGTGCTGGCATGTAGAAACAGTTCAGCAGACGCTTCTGAAGCTCTGAGGAGTGGAGGGAGAGCTAAAGCATTCAAAGCAGGGAACAATGTCTTGTGTGCGTTTAGGCCACAAGCCGTGGCAAGGGCTGCTCTGAAGGTTTAAATGTGATGGAAGGTGTGATGGAAGGTGATGATTTAGAAAAAAGAGTGAGAAGGGGACAACTTGAGAAAAGAGGAAGAGGGCAAAAGGAGCTAATGGTTTTATCCTAGTGTTCTGTATTTCTCAAAGGGAGGAAGGAGTGGAAATGGCTGGAATGTGGTATGGCCCCAAGGTGGCTCAGATGGCAAGTGCATCTTGCGGAAGCACATTTCTGAGGCTACCTGGCTCCAGCTGCTATTGAAAGGATGTTAAGATGTTACTGTCCTTCTGATGCTGCTCTTCCTCTCAATTTTTCCATCTCCTTTCCCCCAGAATCGGATATAGCAGACTTCGATGGCAGAAGTTCGCTCCTGTACAGGTTTAATCAGAAACTTATGAGCACATTCAAAGATGTGGTTTCACTGAAGTTCAAGAGCATGCAGGGGGATGGAGTCTTGTTCCATGGAGAGGGGCAGCGTGGAGACTACATTACCCTGGAACTACAGAAAGGGAGACTCTCCTTGCACATCAACCTGGGTAAGGGCAATTATGATACAAATATTCCTATAATAATTTGCTTTTATGAAGGAGGGGAGGGAATTAAGACTCAATTTTGTCAGCACAGCTCTTAGTCATAACAACAGTGATAGATAATGTAATCTGAGCTGTTCGTGTTTCCCAAAAAGGGTGATATAACATTTGGTATTAGCAGGGGTTGATCTCAGACTAGCAATTCCAGGACATTTTAGGAAGGTTGTCTTGTGAAGATAAAGCAGGCAATGATGTAATATCTTTCAGTCTGCTTTTTAATGAAAAGTTAGAGTTACAAGTAATCATAAACTAGTGGGAGCAAACTGAGGGCATTTAAACAGAATTTGTAAATAATTCCTTCTGCATTTTTCCCCTTGTGCCTAATTGTGTTTGTTTTAAATGTCAGTAACAAAATCCCAGAGAGCTGTGGAAAATTATTTTTACATAAGCTCATTAATTGTTTAGTTTCCAGCTAATCTTTCCTTATTTATTTATTTAGCTAGTTAATCAAAGAGCAGGAATGACAATGCACCATTTTTCTTGTTTGCTATTTGGAATACACTTGAACTAAACAGCCATTACATCTTATACTTCTGGGTGTGGCAATCTATTGATTTGTCCTTCCTTTCCTGAGGTTTATTTCAGGGATATGAATATGACATTATACTTATATAAGCAATGGAATAAGCAATATTTTATATATATATATTTATAAAATATTGCTTATTCCAGGGAAACTGCTGGTAAATACATGGTCTGCGATATGAAACTGTACTCCCAGCAGTAGCCCAGAGTTTACAGATTAGGGCCATTCTGAATCCTCTGTTTGCGTGTATGTGTCATGGACAAAGCTTGTGGTGTTTGCAGTTTGGTTTTGCATGTGTTTGCAGCTTGTCTGCCTGTTTTGGAATGATCCTTTCCAATTCAGCTCTGAAATAAACCTGCACTCCCATTAAATAAGATGTGCAGAAGAGTTCAGGCACGTGCCCAGCTAGAAAACAGAAGGATGCTTGAAATCACTGGGGTTAGGGCCTGAATATTTCTGTGACTCTGGATTTAAACTGTTGGAGATCCAGGCTGGGTTTAAGAAGCTTTTTGAGCTGAACAAAACACTTGTGTTCATGTTGCTTCATTGCCTTGTTGTTTTTCCTGAAAATGGTCAGGTGCAATTTTGTTGTTAAAACACAAAAAATGTGCAGATGCAACTGAAGTGTCAGGAGTGATGTTACGTGAATAGAGAGCGCACTGTGCTGCAGTCTGAAGGGAGCCCTTAAAACATTAGGGCTTCGAACGCGCAGCAGGGTGAAGGGCGCAGGCAATGCAGCAAGTCCCTGGGTGCTGCAGTGTGTGGGTGTAGCACTGGGAAAATCTCCTAGTTTTTCCCACAAGGACTTTGCTGGGGGTGGGGAAAGAAGAGGAATATATATGTGTGTGTGTGTGTACATATATACAAACATATGGAAGTAAGAAGCCCCAAAAGACTCTAAGGCAGGCTTCAGGTAAAGGCCTGGCATTGACTCCAATGTCTTCTGCTCGCCGCTGCCCTTCCAGGGGATGCCAACCTGCATTTCAGCAACAGCCACACGTCCGTCACCCTGGGCAGCCTCCTAGACGATCAGCACTGGCACTCGGTTCTCATCGAGCGCTTCAACAAGCAAGTGAACTTCACGGTGGACAAGCACACCCAGCACTTCCGCACAAAGGGCGATTCAGATCACTTGGATATTGATTACGAGGTGCGTGAATCTTTGGAGGCTCTAACCAGGAGAGGGCTGGGCAGGGGCTCTCCAGGCTCTCAGGTGGGTCACTTCACGTGATCCCGCCTGCCTGCAAAGCCCAATCGTGGTGTGCACTCCCAAAAAGCAGCCACGGTATGGCAGAGTGCAGTTTATATCACTACACTAGTTCAGTGCTTATGGTCTGTAGTCATCTTAAAACAAAACCAAATAAACCCTTAAAATAATTTAGAAACCTTTTTTATTATCACATATGTCTGCAGACCGCTGCACACCCTTGCACGTTACCCATGCTGCTTTTTATTGTGGGATGCTTGCTGACGGAGTCTTGCTAGCCTGCAAAGCCCGGGGTCATGTCTGCACAGCCAGAGCAATGACCTTTGGAGGTGTTAAACTGGCAGGGTTCATTGCTCAGAGATCCAAAGTTTCCTCCCTGCACTTTGGAGTCATTCCCCTAGAAAGGACCAATTCCCAGCACAGCTGAGGGACACGAGCAGAGGCCTCAGGAGCAGTGTGTGTGTTGGCTGCCCGCTCCCCGTTGCGCGGATGCTCCCATCCAGCATGGGGAGCGAGCTTCTCCCTTCTCTGCATCCACACAGCAGCGAGCAGAAAGCGGTGCCTCTCCCCTGACCCTGTCTAAAGCGCCCCAGGGCGTGCTGCGGAGAAGATCCGCAGCGTGCTGCTGCAGACCTCGGTGGCAGGCTCTTTGCATGACGTGTTCTCCCTTCGCCCTGAAATGACACTTTCAGCAAAGTGTCAGGGTGCTGCGGTCTACCAGAAGTTCATCTTGGCACACTTTGGGGATTAAAGGCCTTGCAGAGGATAGTAAAGTTGTTAGTTTGGTAATTAAAATTATTACAAGTCACAAAGGAAAGTGTTTTCTCAGTGCTGCAGTACTATAATTGATATTGACTTTTCTTCTGATTTTAAAACCTAGTACAGAGGCTCTAAACAAGAAACTTAAAAGAAGAGAACATGAAAGGCGGAAAGTCTGTTGTTTTAAGAAAGAACTAATGATTCTTGCTGGGAGGAGAGAAAAAAAAAATGCTACCACATAAGCCCTGATGCCAATAACAAACCTGTAATTGATGTAAAGGGGAAATCTATTTTACTCTCTTATTTCTGTGAGATGATCAATTAATACAGCTGAGGCACAAGTTCATTAAGAACTTGTTTTCAAAGAAATGCTTTGAAGGTTATACAGAGAGGCTTTATTTGCTTCTGCACAGTGGCTTGTTAGGCAGAGCGGGAGGAAAAATAACCCCTAAATTTTCCATGATTTTCCTAACAAGCATTAGGAATAGTGACCACATAATAATGCTGCCCAGCTTCCAGCAGCCTTCAGTGTGTCCCTCGTGTTCCGCAGCACCAGTGAACACAGCAGCACCACAGGGCAGCTCTGACACCTGCACCAGCCTTGCAGCTATTACATCTCCTACGGTGCTGTTTGCTGTGATGGGAAAATGGGAAAAAAACAAAATAAAAACCTAGCGGTAACACCAATAAAACTTTGCCGAGAGCACTAGCGGAGGTAAATAGAAATGAGCTGTGTCATCTGGAAAATGAAAATAGGATTATTGGAAGTTTTTTGTTTTTTCTCAGGAGTCTAAAGTATTTGCGCTCCAAGGATTTTGGAAACTTTATTTGTTTAGACTCTTCAAGTCCTCTATGAACTTTCTGTCCCCCATTTAAGCGATGGGTTATAGTCTGCTCAATACTGATGTGTTCCAGTGCTTAGACAGCAGCACTGCAGTTTTGTTAAAAAGCAAAACCTGCTGCATTTTTTTCTGATAAACTGCTTGTTCTCAAATACAATATGTGAATATTATAATGCCCCCAAGTGAAATTTAAGGCAAAACAACTTCAAGGTGCCAACAGAGTGGTTTGTGCAGGTGATGCTGCCATTGGCTGGTGGAAACCAGACCTGCTCAAGGCACCCTGGCTAGAGGGAGGCAGGGGTTGGCAGCTTGCAGGTATCGAGCTCTGCAGACCGTCAACTGGAGGACCATCCGAGGGACTCTTGATGCTTTTAGTGTTCCTGGGTGGGAGGGCTCTAATAGAAGGGCTTTGGGTTTTTGCATGTGGTGTGGCATGTAAAAGCCATTTCCAAATGAACAAGCCATCTGCAGCATCCTGCAAACAGCTGTAATGCTGTTTATATGATCTGTAACTCCCCTGCTGGCATCCTGGGCAGAGGTGATTCCAGATGTGGTTCTGGTTTCAGCTAACAGCAGGGCTGGCTGTGTGGAGGAGCGAGGCTCCGTGCTTTACTTCCCCATCATTATGGGCTGAAAACTAAACTCTGTCTTTGTTCTTTCCAAAAGCTCAGCTTTGGAGGGATTCCAGTCCCAGGGAAACCAGGAACCTTTCAGAGGAAAAATTTCCATGGGTGCATTGAGAACCTTTATTACAACGGAGTCAATATAATTGACCTGGCAAAAAGGCGCAAACCTCAGATCTATACAGTGGTAAGAGACGCTGGTGCCTGTTTCTGTCCTTTGCTGCTGGTTACACCAAATGAATGGAGTTCAAATTTGGTTGGAACGTAACTGGCTTGTTGATATCGCTGGTGCTGAAAACAGCCAAAGCTGCAGTGGTGACAGTCGTTGAAAGATATGTGCATAAATTAATAGATTTCCTTGACTTCCTAGGTATATTGGAATCTGTTTGGAGAACATTTTTAATTCATTTTCCAAGTTGGAAATGTGTTCTTTTGACATGATAGAGGTCATGATTCTGATTGGTTTTGTGGTTTCTGATTAATTCAAGTAAATTCCCATTTTCCAAGCTTTCTGCTGTCATTATTCAGGAATATGTAGTAGCAAAATCTTATTCTGGTATCTGTGTAGGCATTGTAGCAAAGAGTAAATATTTCTCTTTCTCAGAAATGTTTTCTTTTGTACCAGCTCCTTATATTCAGAGTATTGGCTGGTGTGAGAATCACTGACCTGGTTCTAGTGTCTCTAAATGTGGGACAGTACAGATGAAACAAAAGGAATTACAATTTTCTCTCTTCTGCTAACATAAGACATACAAGTAACATTATGCCTAATAACATGGAAAAACTACAAATATTTTCAAATGTTACAGAACCAAAAGACAGAAAATTGTTTCATAGGAGAGGGGAAATAGCACACTGCCATGTAACATTCAAATTTTTAAAAATTTCCGCTCTTTGTTTAGTTTGTGCCTCGCTCCTGCACCATGTTTTGGTATCTGCTTTTTGGCTAATGCTGTGTCTTTGGAGAACATGGAGACAGAGCTGCTTCTGGGTTTTCTGGCACTTTCTAGTTAGACTGAAGGTAGAGCAAAGCAAGCCTGGCGTCCCTTCCTCACTTACTCGCCTAGGGCTGAATGCGCAGGGAAATGGAAAATGAAAGGCTGTGTGTGTGAGGCCCTGCTGTGTGTGTGCTATACTGCTAGCAGCCAAAGCTGCTGACTCCAGGGTGCTTCACCTGTCCTGGGACTTGAAGGACTTTGCTTAATAACCTCAAGTTTGATTGCTTTGACTCAGGACTCTAAGGTACAAATTTCATGAACTGTGTTAAATTGCTCTTTCCCTCAGCTTACTTTCCAAGGGGAGGAAAGAGCCCTTGTTGGCTTCTTAGGTCATTAAACTGCGGGTTGTTTTGCCAGCTGGGGCATTGTGAAGGCCTTTGTCAAGAGAAGAAGAGAAGCTTTGCAATATGTGTTTTCTTCGTCAGATACCATCTGGGTGCAATGCAGCCCTGAGCAACAGCCCCCTGTTATCACTGTATTTCGTGCAAGCCTTAGCTGTGCTAGATCAGAGGTCTGCGAATCCTACTCTTCAGGTCAGTTTAAGGTAAAGGGGATGTGCCCTTCTTCAGTCTCCCTCACAGAGATAAAGGTTTTAAAGAAACCCTTTTCGGACACCGGCAGTTACCCAGCATTTTGCAAGACTAGTGAGCTGTTCGTGCTGTAGTCTGGAGTGCGGCTGTGCGATGTCCTTTGCCCATCAGGCGGCTTCTGCACTAAATGTTTGTACTCCAAGTTCATTGTGGTTTTCAAGCAACAATCCATGTTCCCAGGGAGATGCAAACTTACCTGCTTTGCGCCTCTGAAGCCTAAAATGAAAATGTGATGAAAGGGGCAGTGCAAAAATAGAATTAAATATCTTGGAGACTTGGAATCTCTTCTTTCAACAAGCTGTTGGGTAGCTCCCTCCCTCCCCCTCAGCTGAGCATCTCTAGAGATAGTCTTGCATGGTGAACCTCCAAAAGACCTTTTTCTACTAACAAAAGGCATCTAAAGCCAAACTGGCCAGTTCTGGATTAGAAACTCATTAGCACTCAGATGTTAGTTTTTGCCTCCAAAATGGAGGCAGATAGAAACATTCAGCCTCTGTTTCATTCTCTGAATGTTGGCGCAGTCGGTGATCCAAACTTGTTAGTTTTAATACCCAGCAATCTCTTTGTTTTATTACTGTTGATATCCTTTACATATGCAGAATAATGAGGCATCCATTTTAGAGAGATAGATTTCAACTTCTGCACAAGTTCTTCCTCCATCCAAATAATGGTCCCAAATCAGCTGCATTTGAAGTAAGAGAAAGAAACTGCAGGTTGTCAAATATAGAGTATTATACTGTAGGATACTCTTGGGTGGTGGATGTGATTATCATTCTGCCTGTTATTTTCTATAACTCATTTGCAGTTGTCAGACTTGCAATAAATCCCCTTGAGAAAACATCTCAAGATAATGAGGCTGCCTGTCTTTTGAACTGAAATTTGCCCTCAAATTTTCCTTTTCTGTATTGCCCAATATTTAACCCCTCTACATGGTATCCCTATCTATTTGGACAGGCTATCCATCTTCTCTCTGGGGTTTCTTTTGTCCCTGATGGCATGTTTTTTCCCTCCCTTAAGTCCTTGAGTGTGGCAAAATGATAGAGGATCTTTTATTTGCTCTCCTAAGTGATTACTGGCTTTGACTGCCAGAGTTTTATGAAGTCAAATTTCTGAAATTACTGTTATCATGATCCTAGGGCTGGACCCTTGGGGAACCTCTACAAGTACTTTAAAAGAATAATTTAAAGGTCTGTTGTGCCACTAGCTGTGGCTAGGTTCTCAGTACAATGGAAACAGAGATTGCCCAGTACAAGGAATTCTGTATATCTCTTACTTTTCCTAGATGAGTAGGAAGGAGTGCACAAAGATACCAGTAGGAGCCAAGCTTAAATGCAAGGAAACTATGTCTGGCTGAGGGAGTAATGTGCAAAACAGAATCAGAGAGTGCTAGCAGGAAATATCAGTTATGTTCATGCTGTTCTTGCCTTGTGTGTGTGGTTTTTTTTTTTGTTTTTTTTTTTTTTAATCCTTGGCTGTTGTTACTTGAAGGTGCAGGACTGGCTTGAACATCACCCTCACTGCAGTGCCTAGAGCCACCCTGCTCTGGGCAGAGGGTTGTAGGGAGCTCCTATTCTACAAGTGATACAACGAGAGTAGGTGAATTTAAAAATCTATAATTTCCATGTCTCTACTAAATCTACCAGGAGATGGATATGCCGGAGCATCCTGGCTGCCAGGGTTGATGTGCAGTTGGTTTCAGACTGCATCTTTAGGAACTACTCCTTTAATGTGAACACCTGTGGCCGGGTTTAAATCTTTTTCTGCCTCAGTGATTTGTGTTGTGAGAATAAGAAGTTTCTTATCTGAGGAAGGGAAATATGAAGAGATTTTGAAAAAATGTAGTGCTTGATCTTCTCAATGCTCTGCCACATGTATTCACTGAAATGGAGGAAAACTCTACCCCCTTCTCTTTAGTTATCTGTCTAATAAGAAATGGAGTTGTATTCTTAAATTGCCAAGCAAACAGTGCACTGATCTGAGAGAAGTGCAGGATATTTGTAAAGCAGAAGTTGTCACATGTCCAGTATGCTTGAATTTCTACGTCATTTGCCATGTTGAATCTGGGAGTGACAATTCAGCACAGCAAGGGAAGTGGTGACATGTAAGTGCATCACTTATAGTGCCTCAGGGAAATAACCAATTGCCAGCATCAAAGAGCAAGGAGAGATACCTAGTGACAGAAGAATATAAAGTAATAATTCATTCTCTTTATAGCGAATCCAAACATCTCCCAAAAATGCAAACAGCTATTTTATTAAGCCGATTTAAGATGCCTTCATCTTGAGAAGAATTTGCTTGTCTACATACGTCTCCCATCAAAGTGCTATTATAAGTGCTGATATATCTGTGAATATCAGACTATTGTGAAGGCCTGTGCTAGAGTTTGAAGAACTATGAGTTAAATACCTAAAACTAAAACTTTTTTTAATAAGTTGAAGGGGGAGAGAGGTGTTTTTGTTTTGTGTGTGTGTATTGTAGAACTTTGGTAGTCCTGATGACCACCCAGTGAAGCAACTCGGGGGGGAGAGATCATAAATTTTATTAGAATAATTGATATAACTCAAAAAAGCTAACATATTTGAGCAAACAAGAACTTTTAGAGTTATCAAATGTCAGCAAATTACAGGCTAGAAACAATTGTTCTTAGTTTAATCTATTACATTATCTAGATAGTCAAGTTGAGTGAATAGGGTGGTTAGTACCTGCTGAGCAGAGGAGGATGTTTCAAGGAGAGAGGTGATCAGGCTGTTAGTCCCTGTGGGAAGCAAGAGTGATGGCTAATTATTGTCATAGGAGTTAGCAGGGGATACAGAAAATGAGGAAAAATGTAATTTGCTATAAAGGTTTAAAGGCCTCTTCTAAGGTCTTATTCCAATTCCTAAAGCCCTGGGAACTGCTTGGTATTTGTTTGACTGCCTAGAGTAAGGGACCATAACTGAAAGGGGCAAGCTGACCCCGTCGCAATCAGGAGCCTGGAGTCTAGGCAGTTCGTGCCAATGGTTTAGACTGGCCTTGTGCTATGATACACAGATGATTGGAATTTAAAAGAGGAAAATTTAATAAAGAAAACTAATAATAAAAAAGGCGTATCAGAATTGCTTTCCATGCACTTTTCTATTTTAAGGTAAATGTGGTTCTGTTTTAATAATAAGAAAAGAATCTTCTTGCTGCTATGCTTTGTTTCAGGTAATAAAATCTAGTAAGTTGTAGATCAGTTTATCCTGAAGTGGAACAAAAATTGTACTCAGATTGTGCTAATTTACCATTTTCATTGAAGACATTCATCTTATTCTTGGCGAGATGAATTTGAAAGACTGGCTTTGTTCCTTCTCTTTGCTCACAGGAGGGAAAATATTAAGTGATCTATATTTTGTTTGTATTTCTTCCTTCATGCTTTCTCTCTTTGCCTTATCTCTTTTCCTGAGACATGATTTATGATTTTCCAAATTAGTTATATAGTTGCTCCCATCTTTTGCTGCAAACTCTTCAGCTTTGTTCCATATATGCAGTACCAATACCATGCAGTATTAATGTGCGGTTGCTATATGCATAAAGATGATAAAATTCTTTGTTTTACTGATCAGTGACTGAGCCAGCTCAGGAGTCTGAGATGATGAATACCTGGAAACGTTTAGCCAAGCATATCATCCTGAAGTCTGTCACAGTGATAGTGCTTCAGTTTATTGAAAGCCTGTTGTTTAGTTAAGTACTGCTTTTCCTTTTAGGAATATGATCCTAATATAACTAAAGTCCTCATGACAAACAATAGCCTTTTATTGTTCTGTGATGGCCAGCGTGAGGGAAATTCTCCATCACAAGGGTGATTTTTCTATCATAAGCGTATGTTAGGTCCAATGAAACCAATGGATCAGGGAAGCTTTGAGATTTCCATTGTGAGATTGTGATCCACAAAAGAGAAATTCATTTGGTATTACAGTTTTGATGAAAGTCTGAGCCCTTCCCTTGGGATGGACTAGGCCCAAGTCCATGGGAAGGGCTGTGTAGTTAGTCACTCAAAGGAGCAGTCATAACTGAACTAACATGCATCTTGTCCCTCCTCTATGAAGATGTGTATTACTAGTGTGCCTGTATGCTGGAGCTGGTATCACATTTTGATTTGTTTCTCATTCTGCAAAATTCCCTTCTGCTTGACAGCAATGACCCAGAGTGGAAGGATAGCCTTGTCCTTTTAAATAAGTGTTAGACCTCACCTTTTTCCTCTTCTACTCTTCACATTTTTTTTTCTGGAACCTCTCTTGATATCTAGAAATAGTCCTCCAGTTTCTAACCTAGACACATATTTGTTGCCAGCTTGTCCGTCTCAGATGGTGCTGGCATTTTAGTGCCTTTACCTGTCGTATGAAACCTTCCTTTCTAACTTTCCTCTGAAAGCAAATTATCTTCTTTATTGAATATTATCCATGGAGTGAGCGATCGATGAGAAAATGCTCTAACATGTCAGTAGCTAGGAAATACCTGTTCGTTCTGTTCAAGATGTGATCTTAGCCTATATCATTTCTGCAGGTTGAATATTGAAGATATTGGTTCATCTGTTGATTTGAATTATTTTCCAATCACACATTACTGCTTTGATTAGTATTCCTGGAGGGCAAAGAGGAAGGAACTGGTAAGGAACTGGTCACCAGTTGTCCCTATTTTGTTACAATAGAAGTCTTCTCTCTTCATTGAGCAGTACATAATACTACACAAAGAAAGCCCAGGAACTATTGGAGTGGTTCATTAAAGTCATAGAGGTTTTATTTAAATCCTGCAAAATCCACTGGAAAGGCTGCAGTCAGTTCTGAATCAGTTATGGCTCAGAAGATTGTCTATGTAATCTGTTTTTATCCTCATCCCTTAGCAACTGTGGTGTTGCTCCAGTTTTCTTTTAAGAGGAAAGGTTGTGATTCTTCCTTAAAATGCTGTAATGTGTTGTCACCTGTTTGTCCAATATCTTGCTCAGACAAGAACAGCTTCTGCAACTCTTGCAAATTTCTTGCAAAAATTTGGGGTGATTGGACTCTTATTTTGAGGCAGACATTGAACAAATGCCTTCATTTAATTTACTGATTCAGAAAGTTCCTCTTGTAAGAATAACTCTTGGAAAGATTTCATCGCTTATTAGAGGAATCATTAATCAGTCTGGAGACATTGGACTCGATGGAATTCTCAAATGTCACATGATAGTAGGAGTTTTGAGCAGCTGAATATAGCTGATCGTCTCTGCTTTTCTCCAGAGATTTGACTCTTCTTATCCTATTTCCTAGCCAATGAACATTTACTTTTCAGTTAAACTGGGTTCAATTATAAAATCAAGTGTCTGCCAGAAGTCTTTATGTACCCTGGAGAGTTTCAGAACTGCTGCCAATTAAAACAAAATGCTCCTGATCAGATGCAGGTTTACAGGGAACTGTTTGCTTTTCTGACTAGACCTGCTGGAATTATTTGTTTGAGAATAACATTCAGGGCAAATCTAACAGTTTCTCCAGGAACCTCTCCCACTTCAGTGAATGAAAATGTTGCAAGGTAATCTTCTACTGTGTTTCTTTTAAAAACTTTTGTTCCTGTCTCTAGGAAGGTAGGCAGCGTTATTCTGTGCAAGGACACCACCACCCTCTCAGTGTGTATTAGCTACATGATCAGATTTTGCTTTGGAAAGATGCTTTAAGAAGGTGTTTCCCTTCTAGATGAGTCATTTGACGTGACTGGAGGTCCAGTGGTATCTATTTATATAATGTTTTTCCTAATTGACTTGGCCAGGTTTTAACTCTGACAAAAATTATTTGTTGTCCCCTATATAATGGAAGCTTCAACTCCTGAAGAAGAGGAATACAAATGTCATGCTAAAAATAATCCTCAAACCGAACAAACCTGTTTTTCTTCCCCAGTGAACCTCCAGCACAGAATACTGCAGCACAGCCCTTGGTGGCACGTGGCATCACACCTATTTTGCCGCTGTTGTGCTGATGCAGAGGCTACATCCCTTAAGTGTTTCTTGGTTAAGCGTGGGAGGAGAAACGTGCGCCCTTCCCACACATCCCTGGCTGTGTGTTAGTGGCTGTTCTTCTGTTTAGCTGCTGGCCCTACACAAGCCTTCCATGCCCGATGGCACAAATCACCAGCTAACGTAAATGAAACTGAGGCTTTTTAGGGGTCAGAGGAATCCCTGGATTTAGGACAAGTTGCCAGTGTTCAGAATTTTTATTTGGGGGGCAACAAGGAATTTGGCCTTATACTTAGTCCATGCTTGTCCGTTAGGGATATTTTGCTTTAAAACTAGCGGTGTTGCTGCAAATAGCTGAAAGCATTTTGGCAGCACTGGATCTTGACTGGGTTATTTCTAAGGTCAGCTGAGAGGTGGTTGTGTGTTGCAAGTGGATTTCTTTTCACCTTGCATTGATTTCACCTTGTTCAGGCAGTCTGTGCATGGACAGTTCTGCTTGAATTGAAATCTGCAGAAAGATTTGAGACAAAAATTTGGTCTGAATTCTGCAAATTCTCTCCTCTACAGCTTTGTTTTTTGTTCTACTCCCTCACTGCTGGTAAAGCAAAAACCTGAGTGCAGACTCAAATAGTGTTTGAATTTTCCTTCAAGCTTCAGTGTTAGGTGTTTGTAAGATATTCAATTGTCTAACAACTTTGTGTGAAATACTTTAAAATATTGTTATTATCTAAAACTCCGAAGAAAATTTGTCATTGGCATTTTGATTTTCTAAACATTTAGAAAGGTTGGGATTGACTCTGTTTTGTGCAGATTATGTCTTTTGTGAAAAATGGAGGTAGAAATATTCACATCTTGCCTCTCTCTCCCCGGAAAAGGCCTCTGATATCTCCTATGCAGACAAAGCATAGCATGCAATATAAACTTTTAAAAGGTTGGGAGCAAACTTCCATTCCTATTCCCACCTGACTAATGTTCAGATAAATTTGGATAAGCTTCAGTTTGTCTCAAAACTTATTCCAACACAATATACCCACTGATACCTTTTGTCAGTGCTATATCTGGTATGTAGTATTCTGCACCTAACAGGGTGGGGAATACTTGAATAGATATATATCTATGTATCTATTAAGGAGTTGTTTCATCCAGTGATAAACTCTCTTTCTGGCACTTTATTTTCCATTTTAAAATAAAGGGTAGAAAGACATTTGAAAACAACAGGGAACAATCGTATTAGCTGCCTTAGCTTTCCGTAAGGGATTCCCCAAGCACTGTGCATCTTCCTACACATCCATCGAGTTCTGTTCATTATAATTATCCTGTTACAGAGAGGCACCAGCTCTGATGAGAGACTGTATCATGGAGAATGTAGAGTGGAGAATTTAATTCCATGTTTTTATCAGATTCCAGTCAGCATTTCACAAAGCAGCCATGCTCAAAGCAAGCTGGCTGCAACACCTTCCTGAAGTGGCTTTGGAAGGTGGGTGGCTGTGTAAACATCTTGGCTTGTACAGGATCTGCTGGCTGTTTTGGGTCAGTGTGCTGCTTGTCTTGACAAATACCACTGTTTTGGGGGGAGAGCAGAATAGGGAGATAAAAATCAACCATGTACAGCAATGAAATGATACCTGGTTTCACTGTAGTTGCTGTTCATTCAATGTTTTAGTAATTCCTCAAATTTCTGTAGGAAACCATGAGACCTAGCACTGAGCAGGAAATCTCACAGCTTTGGCTTCATCCTAATATAAGTACTGGGTCGAAATGACTTTTTGTTTGAATTTTCTGGTGAATTCACAACTTTTACAAAATTATTTTTAATCATTTAACTATTATTATTTAGTGAAATCTTTTATTATGTAGAGTATCATGAACCATGTCATGATGGATAACAGAAGACATGGCTAACAGTGCTGTTAGTTAAATATCTGAAATAAACCAAGGAAATTTGCCTCAACTTTGGGCTCAGATAGTGGATTCAAGCAGATGAGGGATACTTTACCTGTAAGCCTATGTAGGTAAAAGCCTATGGTTATTAATGGTTGCACATATTTAAGGTAAAGCTAGTCTATTTAGGAGGATTATTGTGTGGAGGATTATTGTGTGGAGGATACTTCCTTTTTTCCCCTGCAGCTTGCCTTGTTCACCTCTATAATCAATCAGTGCAGAACCAGTGCATGACCTCTGCATCATGTCTTGCAGCACCTGGAGGTTCAGGAGGACTTGCTGATGCTTCAGCAGCAGTTACTGAAGTTAGCATAGATCTAAATGAGTTTGATTTTCTTCACATAAGCCTACACTTGAACTGAAGACTGGAGGTACTTGGAAATGCAGAGCTGAGGCAGCCATGTAGAGCTGTTTGGGCTAGCACTGACCTGCAACGCTAATATAGTCCTTCTGGACCATGGCATGGTCTTGATACGGAGCATCTGGAATGGGTTTAGACTCTTTCAAGAATTCAGACTTTGATGTTTTTATCAGTTTGGGATGGAAGAACAAACTTGAAATCATGTATGTTTTTTCCAGGGAGGACAGATATGCTTCCTAATGAATTCCAAAGACCTGTGTCTGGATTATAATGCCTATTTCAGCTTTTGGGGTCATTAGAAATCCAATGAGCTTATTTAAGCATGGATTTTTGTGATGACAGAGCAAGTAAATTATCATGTTGATTGTGTTTTGCAGGGGAATGTGACCTTTTCCTGCTCAGAACCACAAATTGTTCCCATCACCTTTGTCAGTGCCAGTAGAAGCTATTTGCTGCTACCCGGCACTCCTCAAATTGATGGACTGTCAGTCAGTTTCCAGTTTCGAACGTGGAATAAAGATGGCTTGCTCCTGTCTACTGAACTGTCTGAAAATTCAGGACATCTCCTTGTTTACCTCCATGGTGGTAAACTGATGCTACTTATTCAAAAAGTTACTGAGAATCCAGTGGACATCAGTGCAGGTACTTTATTTTTGTTTGTTTTCTCTCTCCTATACCTCAGGTAAGGGAAGAAAAGATAACAAGGGAAGGAAGCATCCTGTCATCTTTTGTCTTTTCAAGCTGTCTCCACCTTTCCAGTGGTGGGAACACACTTCGCATTTTGAGGGAGATCTGAACTCAGAAAATTGCTGGCCTGAGAACTCTGGGCTAACTCTACTTTGCAATTGTCTCTGGCAGTGTTTTTAAACAGTCATGCTAAATTTTCTTCAGTTAGGTCACATGAAAACCTTCCTGCTTCTTGCCCAGAAGTGTGCTGAAGTCATCTGGGAGGCACCTAAGCCGCAGCTCCTTCCCCAGCACCAAGTGAAGCAGCCTCAGAGCTGATTTTCTGCATCAGGATGTTATGACTCCTGGAGCATTGCGCTAGGAAGACGAAGGCCGAGCCTGCTCCCCTCGTGCTACCTTGCTGGTGTAGCTCATTGCACATTGCCTCATAAGGCAGCATGCAGGCTGCTTTGCACAGCTGGAAGGATGTGCAATGTGTGAAGCAGAGCAAACTCTCTGCCCTGAAATTCAGGGAAAATTGCTTGTAAAGGGTGACTGTACGTAACAGCTGTGTTTTAGCAGGCAATCTCAGACTCCATGACAGAACCAGGAGCAATGTGGCCTGTATATGACATGCTCGTGTCCTGCCTAGGAATGTTGTAGTCTAGGAGCTCTTTAGCAGAGTGCATCTCTTCTTGCCATGCAGGCGTGCGGGGTGGGGGACCAGCCAGTTCATTTCCACCTAGAGTGCATATCCAGAGGCAAAAGGATAGTACACTAATAAATCTTAGAGTCTAAATGATAACACCAAAATACCACCATTTCCAAAATAAATACCACCATTTCCAGCAGTTCAAAGTAATGTGATATTAAAATATTCCCAGTACAGACTAAAAGAGGGCAGATGTGTCTATTAAAAGTACTAGAGAGGAAATTTGACAGAATTGTCAAAGCAGAGCTGTTCCATGTGTGTGTTTCATTCCCCTTTATGATATAAAATGAGGCAGCCCTACATCTAGCCTTATTCATGTAGTTTGCTATAACCTCAGCATGTTGCAACCGAGTGTTGAAAACTGAGTTTCCAACCTTTATTGCAGTCCTAATTAAATTGTTGACAAAGCTGAGACATTTTCAATATTTGTTTGGGTGTATTTGCTTTTATGTAGCTCTGTAATCATGAACCTGAGCCGAATCTTTGGTGCTATCCAAAACATTCCTAAACTGCCTACTTACACATGGAAAAATATGCAAAAATTGCAAGTGCCATGTTCTGCAGATGTCAGGTACTCACAATAAAGGCATACAAGCTCAAGAATAGACCTATTTTTGCCCCAAATGGGACCTATTTTGTCTTGTTTTTTTTTCAAACTTCAACATATTTCATTTCCAAATGGGCATGTTCTTGTTGAAAATTTGTCCATTTTTGCTGGGAAATAGGGCTCTTATTCTATGAAAATTGTGCACGCTTTAGCAGCCATTACTACAGAAATAGTCTCAATTTCAAATCGTCATGCAACAATTTCTCACACGCATAACACCCACAGTTTTTGTATTTTGTTTTGAACCGTTCTTATACTTCTTTGTGGCACTAAGTGTTCATTTGTTTCTCCTGAAAGCTACATTAAGAAGGAGTAAGTAGTTGTGAGCCTGGTTTCACTTATGTGCCAGCCTGATGGAAAAATATTTCTACCTGCAATTAGGTTGCTCTTGATCTGCAGTGCTGGATGCAAAGTGAGAATTGTGCCTGCTGGGTTTTGTGACTGTCGAAAGGGAGGAAAGGGAATGTGGGTTTTTTTTTTGTTGTTGTTGTTGTTTTTTTCTGTCCTCCTCCTAGCTGCATGCTGCAATTTCAAGAGCAGTGATCTGCAACACAGATTTCCAGAGTAAGGAAACAGAATTAGGTTATTTTAAAGTACGTGGAAGAGGAACAGGTGCCCAGGAGCCTAATCTCCCACTTCCCTGCATAGGTTCCTGGACAGAGTGACTATCCCAGCTCTCACCAGACCCTTTTGACTTCAGCACATCCATCACTAAAACCACGTGCTGACTTAGTGCCGAAGGGCTTTCAGGAACACAGATTGTACTGAAACCTATTGGCGGTTGTCAGCTTTCACGAGGAGACTGAGACACGATTTGACCATCTCACTGAATCTAATCCTCTACAATCTCTGGCAAGCGTTTAGTCCCGAAAGCTCAACAGAGATCTTCTCTGCATGCTTCTGTGAGCCATAAATATTTCCTAATAGACAGAAAGAATAAAACCTCACAAAGTGATAATGTGCTGCTATAAAGATGAAGGGCACTGCCAGCCTGCTGAGTGTCTATACTATCAGGGACGGGGTAAACTAAAGTGTGCAGATCTCCTTAAGTACTCTCAAAACCCCTTTACCTTTCACATGTCCTTTTTTTTTTAAGTCATTTTTGCTTCCAGAGGCAATAGAGTTGTTTTCAGCTGCCAGTTCTGTCCATTTTGAGGCGAGCTGCACATTTGTGGTTAGAAGTTGAGTGCAAAGGAGGTTTGTAGAACACAGTTGTCTCCTGCACCTGTCTTTTCACCCTTTGTACTTATTTTTCCTAGGCACAAATCTCCACGATGGCCTATGGCATTCAGTTAACATCAATGCCAGAAGACACCGCATTACCCTGACCCTGGATAACAACTCTGCCACAGCTGCCCATGCAACCAGTGTCTCAAGGATCTATTCTGGGAACAGCTACTATTTTGGAGGTAAAATGTTTGACAGAGGACAAGTTTTCACAGTATAAATCCCCAGGGCCTGACTGCTGAGGTCTCCCAGGTGCTCTGTGTTTGTGATAAAGAGCAAATGCTGTAATAACTGATTGATCACCTATTGAATGGTACTGCATGCAGCAGTGTGGGAAAATCCAAGGCTCATAAGCAGGTCCAAGAATGACAGCAAATCCACTAATACAACTGTAACGGTGAACTGCTAGTGGCCAGGACGTAGCTAACTGTGCCTGTCAAAACACCCAGTGCCACACAGCCATATTAGCTGTAAATGTTTATTTCTAGATAAAACACTCTAGAGGACCTTTATTATTATTAATCCTGTGGACATCAGTGTCCTGATCAGGCCCAGTGACTTCAGAGCTTAATTGACATATAGCTCAACTTATAAAGGTATGTAGGTACTTTGTTGTCACTGAAAACAATGTGGATTTAGCTCAATTTTGAAAATAGGAAGAATAATCTTGAAAAATACCACTTCATACTTTTTTGAATGTAAACATTAATTTAGGTGAAGGGATTGTCATCATCTGCCTTTAATATATTTCTTTGTAGTGCCTACCCCAGGGGGGTTCTGATCTTTGTGAATCCTCTGCAAACAGTGTTAATACTAAGGATACGGTGAAGTCTTTGGATCTAGGAGCTAGCTGTCCAAGCATCAAGGAAGCTCAGGCAAAAACATTCTCCTTCCTGCAGTTCATGGGAGTTCATCCTCATAGTGTGTGCATTGCCTCAGCAGCAGAATTTGATCCATAACAATTTTACAGTTGCACAGCTTTAGTCATGGGAGTCAATTGCTATTGACTCTTCAGTTTAGAGAAGATGGAAAAAAGAGAACATTTTGATTTTGCTTAGTATGTGTGAAAACCTTGTACTCTGATGTTTCCACTGGCTACTCTTTCTTTTATTTTTTTAATCACGAAAGGATTTTTAAAACAGAAGGCTGTGCAGCACAAAGTTTGAAAACACTTGGAATAATTAGACTTCAAGGTCTTGCATCAGGAAGTCCCAGCAGAAATGCATGAACATTCCAATGCGCTTCTCTGCGTCTTCTGTTTCTGTCCCACAGGGTGCCCTGACAATTTCACCGATTCCCAATGTTTAAATCCTGTTACTGCTTTTCAAGGCTGTATGAGGCTCATCTTTATTGATAACCAGCCCAAGGACCTCATTTTAGTTCAGCAAGGTTCCTTGGGGAATTTTAGTGATTTACGCATCGATCTCTGTGGCATCAAAGACAGGTAATTGTCTCCTCTTTTATTTGTGTTTTTTTTGTTGTTGGTTTGTTTTTGTTTTTTTCATCCTAATGTTTTCTAAATACAGGTTGCATTATGTGAAAATTCTAATCTGCCTGCATTACGGATATTAGGCATAATAGAACTACTAATAGAAAATATAACAGCAAAAATAAAAAGACTGGAAGGGAAATGGTTTCAATTACCTGGGGCTGTCTTCACATTGACTTGTAGGAAATAGAGTATGCAAATTCAATCAAACTACAGATTGGTGAAAGGACTAAATTTTAGGCATAAACAACATTTGATTGCTTTGAAGTTTTAGGGTGAAATGAAAGAGAAGGAAAATTATTTGATTCATCAAAACATGACATCCCCTTAATATACTAGCTACTTTTATTTAAGTGGATCAGTTACAATTTTTCTTGTTAGCCTGTACAGCACAGCACATTTATAATGATAATATATGAATATATATGCATGAATATAACCTCATGCAACAGACTGCCCATTCAGTAGGACAAAATAATGATAAAATGTCTGTATTTACTAAGACAAATTTCAGTTTAAATACTGATCTGAATCCATCTCAGGCTGAAACCTGGGGGGAAACTCAGGTGCTCTCATAAAGGGGGGGCAGGAGCAAATGAGCAATTTTTTTCTCCATTAAAGCATTTCATGTTTTCTCCTTTGCTTCATATGGATTGTAGAAATATTTCTGCGAACACATGTACTTTGAAGTTAGTACGTGGATAAGTTAACAGAAAGCTTTGGAAATGCTATAGGAGCCCAAGAAGTTGCAATTTCCAAACTTATTGCTCAGAGATGCGGGACCAAAGGCTGAAATTATTGTTGACTCTAGAGGAGGTTCAGGCTGTTGGAGCTTACAATCTATTCAAAAATTGGACAAAACATGTAATAATGTGAGAGGTCATGCTCATCTCAGGCTGTTTGCAATTGTTAACTTATGTGGAGAAAATACTGACTCTCTTGATCAAAAGTGTTACTGTGTTTGAAGATGATCAAATCTGTGGGGCTATGAGCTTGGTTTAGGTACTTGGTGTGCCTAAAATGGGAGATGGAATTGATAAGATATATTCAATTTAAGAAAATGAGAGGAAAAACAAAGGCATATTTTTCCACGAGTTAAGAGAATCTGCAGGAATCATCTTAAGAAATCTTTAGTATCCCAAATGTGGCAAGGATTAGTCTGTGGTCATACCATAAATCTATTTAAGGCCAAGACCTAGACATAAGAAAGCTGGCACTTTATTTTACAACCTTCATATATTAAAGTAAACAATTTATACGCAATAAAGTGAAGATGAAAGTACTGTCTACCCAAGCAATTCTCTGGACAGCATTCAATTCATGTGTGTCTTACTATATGATCTAGATGAAGAATATAAAATGAAAGGGGGAAAAAAAGATCTGATTCAGAATTGTCAGTGATTCTCAGTGGCTGGGTTGGGTGCGGCAGTGGGGTTTGCACCAACTGACGGGGAAGGCAGAAGCCTGCAGCACGTGGAAGTCCTGTGCTCAACTCAGAAATTCCTTAAGCACCAAAGGGCTTGCTGGGCCCCGGGGATTATTGCAGTGTTCTCCTTTTGCAGTGCACCATGTGTGCTCTGTCTACCTGGCTGCAAACTCCAATAAGAGTGGCAAAATTTTTTGCAAGGAAGGAAGAGGTTTTTTTTGTGCAAATTGCATTAAACAACTGAGGCATTCCTGAGAGAGCTTAGATCTACAAAATTAATTTCAGGAAGTTAAAGTTGTTCAAAGATTCACAGTGTGAAGTACTACTGTTGCAGTACTGAAATCAAGACTGCAAATATGAACAACAGAACTGGGAGAAGAAAAGGGTGAAATTCACATAAATTAAGATGATTCAGAGAAGAGGCTGTGATTTTTGCCAGTTCAATTTATCCTAAGCTAGCAGTTGAGCTGAGGAAAGGCTAAAGAAAGTAGTTACAGTTTGCATTCTTCCAAACTAGTTTTGAAGATTTAAGCTTGAATTCAGAATTTTGGCAGTTTGTATTGCTTCCCAGGGAGCATGGTGTAGGCTTGAATATATGTGCTGTTCTGAGCTGGTTTAAGTTGGTTTGTTGCATAAGTATCTGAAGCATATCCTCGTTTCCAGTCACTGCAATAATTTGAAGCAGGACTTGGTTGCCCTGCAGCTCTGGGCTGTGTGAAAGTTGGGGCCTGGCTCCAGCTTGCAACACAGCTGCTCAGCATGTATTTGATTGAGGAGTGTTAAAATTCTGTAAGAGTATCTTCCCTGAGAAATACGCTCTCCCCTTTCTTAATCATAAGATTTATTGCTATATGCACTGTAAGGCATGTGTTTTTCTAATTTTAATGCATGTGGGAATTGTGTATCTTAATTAACATGTAAATGGGGCATTTGTCTTAGTTATTTAGGCAAAAACCTCTTTTGAGGAATGTGCCTCTATTTAGAAAGCAATTCATTTGTTACAGGCTTGTAGGCTGAGCTTGTTCAGACCCGGGCTCTGAAAACAGTAATGGGGCATCTCTTAAACTTGAGTCAGCTCTTAACTACTAACAGGATCATTCTGAAAGAGGCCAAGCTGGGAGTGCTACTGATGCTGGCAGTACTATTTCATGAGAAATTTTTTAAGCATGTTACATGCACACACCAGGATTTCCTGTGTAAAGTGATGAGCCTCTGTGAATTTAAATGTGCTGTGTGAGGGTTTGGCCCTTAATATCTCACGAATTCATCCCATGTGGATCTAGTGCTTGAACATGTGTGTGCTCAAGTGACCCTTACATGAATTCTGTTTCCCTCTACTTGTTACTTCAGTCCTTCATTATCTATTTCTTAGAGGTTAAATGCTTTATCCCTGGCTGAGTTACCAGACGGTGCACATGTGAAAGGAGATGTCCATGGAAAAATACAGGGTCCCATTGGTGCATATCTGTCTGGGCTGCCAGTGGCAAATGAAGATGCCTTTGCAGACACAAGTAAGCCTGGTAGCTTACTGGTAGCTTGCTTGAGGTAGCTGACCCTGCTTTGAGCATGAGACATTCACCAGAAACCTAACAAGGTGCCCTGGAGCCTCAACAAGTCTGTGAATGGTAGTGGAGACCCCCTCTGCTCCTCTGAGCAGGCACTTCAGGATGAAGTTGGAAGAGTTGGAGTTAACAAGTAGAGAACTTTGGGTCTTCTGTGCTTTTGGTGGGATGTAGAGATGCTATCTATATGCTCCGCAATTTCACAGAGCAGCTGGTCCTCTGGGTTGAAAAAGGTTGGTTAATGCTGTCTGCTATTAAGAGACTACTTGTTTTGAGCACTCAGCGTCAGTGCTAGCATCACTCGTGTTCTTCTGAACATCACTCAAATCTTCTCTGACTTGCAATCCCCTTAGATCTGGGGAGCCATAGCACTCCAGTATTGTCGGTGGTGTCTCCGTGTCACACATGGAAGCGAGAAAAGGTGACCCCTCTCCGTTCATATCAGAGTTGTTAATGTTCCAGAAGCCTTGGAAATTAGTCCCATACTTACTTTTCATCTCCTTCAAGATAAAGTTAATCCCTCAGAAGACTGTGGTACAGTAAAGACCTTGTGATACAGTAAAGCGCAATCTGTAGGTGGAATTTTTCTTCTAGCAATATGTGTATAGGACTCTTTGCATCACCTCCGCCCCCCTGCCTGCATGTTGTTAATCAGACCATTTTTTCTTTTATTTGTAGAATGTAAATTTTCTGTAGTTGTCCAAAAGCATAGATTGCTCAGTCTTTTCTGAGTGTTCCAAAGTATGGTGCTTATATTGCTCCCCTTTAGAAGTAATAGGTGTCATAGTAGCTTCTAATGCATTTGTCCCCACCCCATTGAGAGGGAAAGAAACAGTGGCAATATTTCCTGCTATGCCATAGATGTCTGCCCTAGATTTAAAAGGGAGTGGGCTTATTTAATTTTATCCCTCTTTGTTGTTGTCTCTTCAGGGTTTCTGCAGGTGCACAGTAGGGTGTGTTTGCTTTACACTGGATTAATGAGTCAGAAAATATACTTTCTTACAATACGCTAGCATTTCCCTCCTATTGTATAGTATAGAGCAGAAAGAAATAAAGCAGAGTGGGAACATGGAAGCGAAGGTGCTGTGGAGTCCTTGACTGCAGAAAACATGCCGCTGGAGGGGGCGGGAAGGAGGCGTCTTTGGGTACGCATGGGGTGTTTTGCGCCAAGATGTGTCCTACGCTCTGGTAGCTCTAACCAAAAGCCGTGTGGAATGGGCAGATTCCATCTCTAGATGAGAGTCACTTGGAAATTAGAAACAGATATGGCTGATCCTGCTGTAGGTTATGCACATGGACTCAGGGATCTTCTCAGTCTGCTTCCAGCCCTGTGTGGTTCTGATGCATTTTCCTAGGCTTCTCCTGCAGCTAGAACAGCCCTATGTTGTTCTTGCTGTGGATGCAAGAAATGTATGACAGAGTAACATCTTTAAAAAAAAAAAAAAAAAAAAAAAAAAAAAAAAAAAATGTCTTCCCGCAATTTAGTTCAAAATTGTATCTGTTATGCACCTGTAAAAGTTTGTTTGGAAGATGTACCTCAGATGCCCTAAAAAGTGCTGAGACAGTGTAAGGACTGTTAGCTCACAGGTGTGTGTCTTAACCCGAGGCATATTGGGTTGTAAGGCAAAGGGGAAGAGGAACAATGTTTTCTACTTGTTTTTCACTTAATTTGCTTATAATTATTCATTATTACATTATTCATTTTTGCAACTGCAGGTTGTTTTTCTGAGTGGCAGAATTGATTATCCGGATTTGAATTTGATTCTCCTCTTTGTGGATTCCATGATGTCTAAAATGCTCAGCATGCATCTTTATCTTTAGGCACTAGCTTGATTCCCCTTTACCTGGGCAGCTATTTTTGTGAGATACAGAACTTGAAATTGAGACATTTGTCCCTCTGAGATATGGACAAAATGATGGCAAAGGTCTGCAAGTTATTAGGAAGAGGCAGGAGCTGAGACCCAGTGTAATTATAGGTTCTTCCCCTTAAAATCAAGCTAAAAACTGTGTTGATCCCTTTACAACATCCTTCTAGCATTATTTCAAATGCTAGAAGGAAGTATATTGTGCTTTAAAGTGCAAATCGAGCCACATGTACTCACTGACTTCTTATTTGACCTGACCGACTCCTTCCACAAAGTGTCTCCACTCAGAGGTGGTGCCCTGTGCGGTTGGGACTGTAGTGCTCTGGCATTCAGGCCTCATGGCTGTTTTGAAAACTGACATTCTGTTCATATGTCTGTCACAAGCTGCTTTCTGCAAAAAGAGATGAAGTAGATTAGGACTCTCCAGCCTGGAAAAGAGAGCGCTAAGCAGGTTGTACAATGAAGAGCAGTGTGAATGAGGTGAATAATAATCAAACATTTGCTATTTCTCACAATTCATATCTTGCAGCTTCAAGTAGGATATTGTAAGATGTTGCAGAGGCAAAATAAAGGAAAAATCTAGTAGCACATAAAGTATATGTGAAGCCGTAAAGCACAGATTGCCAGAAGCTGCAAGGATGTCCATTGACGTGCTCTTAAAATTATTCCATCAGCAATTCACACTGTAATGCTGTCAGACTAAGGAAACTGGGCTAGATGAACAACTGAGCAGAAGAGAACTCTGGAGGGAGCTGACAATCTTAGACCCAGGTTCCTTATTATTTTTCAAAGGATCTTTTTCTTTACAGGCAACTTTGTGCCTCTGTTCTTTAAAATCTAAACTATGATTTTTCATGGCTGGAGTCATTCCATAACATGTTGGGGATCTAACTGAATTTTCCTAAGTACTTCTGTGCATTGCATTTTCTCTATGTGGCAATAAAAGGGTGAGAGGGGGAGTCTGTGTGTGTGTGTGGGCAAACAGTAGAAGGAAGAGGCTAGGGAAAATTTAGGCAGTCTCTCATTTAAAAATAAATAAAATAAGTAGGAAAACAAATACACAGATGCTGAGAACTTGGCCATGCTGTTGAGAAGCTTTGGGATTTCCCATTCAGTAACTGGCTGGAATATCAGCTTTTGGGAATAGACTTACTAGCTTCAGTCCTGAAGCTGAGTTGGTTGTTTGCTGAAGTTGGCGTCCAATCCAGAGAATAGATGTAGGAATGTAGACTCAAGAGATATTGCTGCTCAAGAGTTGCTATGGATATTAGGAAATTGTGCCAGAAAATCATTAAACCTCGGTCCAGAAACACTATGGATTTCCAGCCCGTAGTCATATGGCACAGATGCTCCCTTTGGGCTGAACACGACTGTTCGCTCATGCAGCAGATGGACCCCTTGGAATACAGAAGCAAGGGCTGCGATATTGCCTGCAACCTGGAAGCATGGGTTGATTAATCGCATAAACTTCTTGCATCCAATATGGACAGAGTCTCCTTTACCGTATTAATCACAGAAGATACCAATCCATGAGTTCTTACGCTTCATACGTGCACAAAGAGGTGAGATCTGGCAGGGATTTTCTTACTGAGAACTGATTCGGAGGCCCTGGAGCTTGAATGGTGTGTTGATGTGTTGGGATGGCTTACATCAAGCAGCTGTTGTAGGAGAAAGCCAGGTCTACTCCTCCTGGGACTTGTTACCTTGCATAGAAATAGGAGCTGCTTCTGCCCTCTCGAATGCTGCTAGACGAATGGTGCCCCTGCCAAGCTTTTGAGGGGAGCAGACGTATCCTTCCCAAGAGCAGTGATTACACTCATGACAGTGATTCTTGAAACTCCATTTTGGCTAGTCCCCTCTCTCCCCACATCAGAATAGATGGGATATTTGAGTTGTCTGTGATGCAAAAACTTCTTTTAAGGAATCTAAAATTGCATAGATTTCTGCCCTTCCTGTTAAGGCAGAAATAGCTTGAAATTGTTGGCATTTTGGTGGCTGGACTGAGGCGGGGCGAAGTCAGAGGCAGAAGGACGATATTGTATATCCATTACTGTACTGCCATAGGCTTTGTAAGCCACTTATTTAGGTGTAAGCCAGTGTATCTGGGCCTTAGTATATTGGTATTAAGGTGCATTCATGTGTTGAACACAGTTATTCATAAATGATCTGTGAGGGTAGTACAACCCTTCTTGCCTGTAGGTTCATACTGGCCTGAATGTGTTGATAAATACATGCATTTCTATCCCTATCTACAACTCCTAGAGTACTTCAATCTGATTGCTGCAGTTAGTGTTGATTTTGCTTTGATGGAGTTTTGACAAAGTTGTCCTATTTTTATTTGACTGGCATCCTGCCCTTGCTATTGCAAACACTGACAGTACTTGTCAAGGATACTGCTGGGAACTTCAGTTCCTTTAAGTGACCTAAGGGGTGGGGAAAAAGCAGATTTGCATTAAATCCTCCTTGGCAGATGGGTGGATGGCACACCTTGCTGGATGTCCTAGAAATACCAGAGATTTGCAATTAGTAATAGAAATCTAACCTGAAATATCTTAGGAATCCTGGCACTGTTTCATCACTGTAGCATCAGTGGGCAGCCAAACACACAATAATATTGCTATCCTTATTAAACCAAGATTCATCTGCATATTCCAGTTCTCCTAACAAATACAAATGAGGAGAGCATTGTGTAGTTTACATAACGATCGCTGTGATGGGATTGGCATTAACAGTTTCCCTCATTAGAGAGAAGCATACTGAGTTGTTTCATGAGTTTTCTTCTCAGTGCTTCTTGAGTTATGGAGCACAAATAAGTGAAAGAAAAGTGTCCTTAGTCCCTGCCCTTTTATCTCTATGCATTTTTTTTATTTGTGAAAATACTCCATAACGTTTTCCAAAGAAATTAGCCTAAAGTGGTGTTCTTCCTTGCTAAATAGAGCTGACCTTTTAAATCCTGCTTTCTACCCACACACTTTATAGATGCTATTAGATTTTACTCTCAGTTGTAACTTTTAAGAAATGATGATAATTTCTGACTTTTTCCTCTTTCTCTTTTAGTACTGAACTTATGTTACTTCATGTGTTGTAGTGTTGAAATGGACCTTAGGGAAATTAATTACTATTGCAGGTGAGGGGTGTTCAGATAAATCCGTTGATTTCTCTTTTTGCATTTCCCAAATCTCCTCTAAGATTTAATGTATGCCCTACAGCAGAAGCTATACTTTATATGAAATTTTTTTTGAAGCTGGCCATGCAAATGAGAAAATATCCCAGCTAATTATTCCCAGTGAGTTTTAATTTTTTTATTACAGTCCCAGGCTGGAATTGAAAAAGCAAGCAGTTGATATTGCATTCATGCCCATATAAATACTTGCAGTGCATTGCAGAAGGAATCAAAAATTTAATCATATGGCATTTGTTCTTTTCATTCTCTTGTATTCGCATCTTCAGTATTTAATGTCATTTCTTCAGCGATAACAGTTATTTCATAGTCTGAATGATTTTCTCCTTTCCTTAAGGTTCCTTTTATGTTTTTTCCCTTCTTGTTTTTATTGTAGTGACTTGTATCATTTTAGATCACCCTTCTTGATTTTTCTTCACGATCAAACCTGGGACCAGTTGAATACACATGAAGTAATGTCATCAGTCCTGTTTTACAACACTTCTGATTTTGAGTCAATCCAAAAGTAGATCTGAATATTGCTTGTTTGTACCTCTTTTTAGCCAAAATGAAGTGTTTTCACTGCATACCTTCAAATCCTGAAATAGCTGGCGCTCTTTTTCTGGGATGTATTCCATTAAAATGCAACGTGTACTGGCAAGTTGGTTATAGTTGTGTAGTTGGATAGTTTAGGTTATAGTTCCTCTGATCTTGCGTCACCTTGAAAAGATCACTTCAGTTCTGTGAACAATTATTTTTCCCCTTCACTTTCTGTCTTTCTTGCCTTTTTCAAATGCAGACTTTGCTGAACAAGTTTATAAATAGAACATGACACAATGAAGCTCGAGGTCTCCTTTCAGTTTCTATTTTATGGAGAAAAAAAAATGTGGACAGGTTTTCAAAAAGTTTTCCTTTCTCATCTTTGTTTTAATAGTTTCTAAAACAGACAGCTTTGCTTTTGTGTGCAAAAAGAAAAGGCATTATGGTTAGAAATTACTATTCCTTTTTCATCAAATAATCCTTACAAAATGTAGCCTTGTCCCCTTTCTACTAACAAGAAAGCAATCCAGAATCACTGGAAATTATGATATGAAAAGAGAAGGGGAAGTAATACCCTAAATCTAAACACTGGTGTTTAGCAAGGAAAGAAAAGATGTGGCCTTCTCTGCCAAAATTATAATTTCATGTATTACTCATTTTTAAAGCCCAATATGCAGTGGGGGAAAAAATAGCATTTAGTAGAGAAATGCATGATGTTCTGTGAGGGTGAGGAACTAACTGGCTTCCAGAAACAGTGTTTCTAGATCACAAATTAGAGTTGCTAACATGAAATTAACTATTTTTGGTAGCTTATTTTGAAGTGTGGCTCTTCAAAAATTAGTGGTAGAGTGGAAGGGCAGGATAGGGAAAAAAAATAGTAATGAACAAGAAAATAACTTCAGCAATCTCTAAATCTTGAGCGTTAGACTTCAGCTATTTATTTAAAATCCCTACAGTCCTGCAGACCATCCCCACATCATTCCATGTCGTTTCCAGTGTTTTAATTGCCCGGATAATGCAGCTAATGACAGAGCTCTGTGACTGTTTAAGGGCTGACTGATAATTATGTGTAGTAAAAGCGCTGTGGAAGAATATTCTGCTGCTGGACTGTTATGAGTTTTGTCAGAAGAGCTCTTTCCGTGGGTCATTACAAAACAAGAACCTGCTTGTGCAAAGCACAGCCTGTGTGAAGAAAAACTGACAATCAAATTGGAAGAAGCTACCTCTGAAGAGGGGAGAGTTCTCTCTCCTCTGTCTTTCTCTAAATGTGAATTAAAATGCATGTTCATATTATTTGAAGAGAATACCATGTGTCTGTTTATCCATGTGTCTGTTTTGACTGCTCTACCTTAATTTTAGGTCTCTTTGTTTTCCCGAACTGTGCATCACCAGTTCCAGAAAGCAGTGATTCAGGTCCATGAATGATGTGATGGTCTATAGAAATACTGTGTTTTGGTGCAAAATACAGACAGGCTTTTCAAACTCATCTGTCATACTCACATCACCACAATTGAATTGGAGACACATTTTCTTTAAACTTAGTCATTTTCTTTTCCAGATAAGCTTAGTTATTTATTTACTTGTGCATGAGGCATGAAAACAGTGTTGAATTCAAATTTCATTTACCTGATGACAGTATAGAGCAACTAAGATCAACGCTGATCTGTTCCCTTAAGATATGTTTAGTAGATGCTGTGAGAGGTAGCTGCAGAACTAGTTTGACCAGAATGAACTCCTTCCAATACCTGCAGTAACCCGTACGTGCAGAAGACTCTTGGAGTCAGAAATACCTTAGACTCCTAGAGGGAGGGAGGGAGAGAAAGAGGGGAGGAGAGAAAAGAAGGTGGAAGATCCTTGACACCAATGCCAAGTGTCACATTTTTGCTATCCTACAAGTACTTTGTCAGTGCAGTTGCAGAAGTTTGAGAGGTGAGAGCGCAGCTCTATGCTGTGTCCTGTTAAGGATTATAAATTTATTGTTGCCTTTTCTATGGGCAAGCAATGATTAAAACAATGACTAATGTTTACTCACTTGAAATATTAGACATGTTACACTGGCAGGAGACTTCAAATTCTGCCATCTTTTGTTGTTGAAGAGATAGACGGTAGCTCTTCAGGATTTATGAGTTAAGGGCATTCCCAGTTCTTTCATGGTAGGGGGGCTATTGTAGTATCTCTTGAAGTCTGACTGGAATGGAGAGTTGATATTCTAGAGGGAATGTAGTACTACTTACCCTCGTTGCTATTCCTTTGCAGTTGAAATTCATGTGACATGTAACCCCATAGCATACTAAAGGCCAACTGCAGGGATGCATGTCGGATGTAATATCCTGACGTTGTTTATTTGCTTTTTGCAGATGGCTTTTCTGCTTTTGTTTTGTAAAATGATGAATTCTATATGAAACAGCTGTCTGTGCAGGATGGTTTATTTGTCTTTTCTTCCCCCCCCCCACATTTATTTATATGAAATCCTTTCTGCTGATGCCAAGCCAAGCTGTCAGCACATGTACCTCTATTAAAAATGTAGGTGTTCTAACAGCAAAACAATCAAACCTAAAAAACAGCCTTTTAGATAACACACTTTTCCTTCTACTCTTGCCAAACTCAGGACAGCTTCCTGCCGTTATTCTGTCCTGTAGGCAGTTGAAGTCAAGGTCAGAGCTTGTAAATCTTGGTCTTGACTGTGGTTTTCAAGTTGAGAGTTTGACAGTCAAGACACAGCAAAGGGAGTGATAATATTTAAAAATTCACTCAAAATTTTACAATAGACAAAGAAATGTATCTTTGTGGAAAATGGGTAAAATGATCAAAATCACATTTTTTTCCCCCCTTGAGATATTTTTATGCCCCTGTAGTATGATAGAATGAGTGGCAGTCAGCAAGCTCATATTTCCCTTGTCCTTTTTTGTACTTTGTAACTTTTCATAGCATAATGAATTTAGGAAATACAAGTGAATGGTTTAAAAAACATATATATATGCCACACCATTTTTTTGGAAGCTGAGAATCAGTTTTTTAAATATGAAGATGAGCAATGACATGGTGCAAATATAGTCTTAATATTGAGATTTTTAGCCAATCTTTCTTTCTTCCTCCCTCCATCTGGTAGTGTTTTTTTTTTGTTTTTTTTTTGGGGGGGGGGAGGTTCCTCTTTAGTTATTTAGTTCTATGGTAATTGTTGCAGTACTTGCAACATACCAATTGATCTAGCTTGCTACTTTTTCTCTAGCTGAAGCCACAAATGGATGGTGAGGGGTCTGGGGCAAGGATAAAAATAGGAGTGTGCTTCTGAAATGCTTTGTTTTTTAATACTTTCTCAACTTTACAGTGCTTTCCCTTCGATGAACCTCAGGTTTTTATAGTTTGTCTATGTAGTAATATTGGTGGATCTCTCGTATGGTTTCACCTGAAACCTGTTTCTTGAATGCAAAATATCCTTCAATAAGGAATTTCACTGATTTACTTTTCTACAGAACAAGACAAAATTTTATGCCCTTTCAGCTGGTCCAGATCTATTTAACTTATTGAAATTACTTCATTTTAGCAAGACAAAGATAATAGGCTGTTACAGTAACCCCATGTTTTGTCATACTGTACGTGCCTACTGTAGGAAGGCATCAGCGTTGATATTAGATTTTGTTGATACGCATAGAATAACTGTACTCCTTAAATGTGCAAACCTACTGAAAGAAAGCTAATTTAAAGCAAGTGCTGTCTGTGTGGGTATTTTGCATATGTATTTGTGTCATGGTACTGTGTTCTAGGAACTAAGTGGTTGTTTCAAAGTCATGCAAGTGGATGTCTTAATATGGAGTGTATGTGCTCCCTCTACCTCTATCCCTCTGTCTTTCTCTCCCTGGTTGTCTTTCTCTTCCTGGTAGTTCTCACTTTCCCCTTGGTTTGGGAAGAATGAAAATTGCTGCAGGCAGAGTGTGTTGCGCTGACTATACCAAGTCTAATAGGTGCTTACTGAAAGTGCTGGGTGGTTTTTTTTTTTGTTGTTTTTTTTTTTTGTTTGTTTGTTTGTTTTTTCAGTCAGGTGTAACATCAAATGCATAGAATTCCCTCAGCCTTCCCACTCCGGTAATTCTGTCATTGTTATTTCTTCATCATTGCTATCAAAGGGCTGAATTTTGCCCTCCGCTGCATATGCGGTTTGTCCTTTGAAGTCAAAGGAAGCACACATGCATTTTTAGAGGTAATTCTTTCACCTAAAGATAGTGTATGTGTCTGTGCAGGCTGTGCCTGTTGCTCTCTTAGACGGCTCTCTGTGTTTGGCGTTTTGGCAGAAGAAGGGAAAATTGTATTTGATTCATTTAGGTTTTTTTATAAGACTCATTCACCATGGGACATTGTATGAATTAGTCTGGGAGCCGGGAGACAAGAATTCCTGGTCTGTCACAGACTATCTTAGGCAAATTATTAAATTTCAAAGAGTCCCATTTATCATACTCAGAAAAACAGGACTGGACTGTTTGTTCATTTCAATCGCAAATGAGCCAGGGGCTGTCTGCTGCAAAACTGTCTATAAAACTTTGTGATACCACTGTGCTCATGTCTAAAATTGCTCAGTTCTACTAGAATGCAAATATTAACATGGATTTTAAGATATAAATATATATTTAAATCCTTCAACATGAGGATCTGAAACAGTTGGCAAATGAAGCAACTAGTGATTTGTCCATCCCCCAATTAATTTTAATCATAGCTATTTCTTAATTTTGACTTCTCTGGCAATTAGGATTTATTTAACTTAGAATGAAGACACAACTGCTGCTTTAGAATAGGATTATGGGTAATTATTAAAGTATAGTTGCAAAGAAATTTGTTTCATAAGCTTTTAGAAGGGTTAGTTATCTGACCAAAAAAACAAGATCAGTGCGGTTGGTGTTAATTAAAGCAAATAGACTAAGGAATGAAAAAGATTTAATCCTGAATTTATGAATATCATTAAAAGCTTGCATAGTTAATTCAGCCTGTGGTTTGTGCATTGTTTAGGGAAGAAAAAGTGTGATTGGAAGACAAATGGAAATAAGAAGTGACCTTCAGCTTTGTAAAGCCTTTAAAAAGAAACTGTTTTAATGGAATAAATGTGTCTAAGCCTCTGATATGGGCCTTGGGCAAACCACAAATGACTGGCAATTAGTTTTATTGCATGGGGTTAATTAGTAAGAGGCAGCTTAAAAATAGATATAAAGCATATTTGTCCAGTACACTAATGATGTAAATTATGATAATAATAGAGCATTGATATTTTTACTTTTCCTAAAAGCATTAGAAACATCAGAATATTTGTCATCTCCAGCAACAAATGTGGATGTGAATATAACTGCTGCTGCTGTACAGGTGCCATAAATGCCACTTCCCTGCCAGGGAGCAGGGAGAAGTATTGCAATATGCCGGGGGCCAGGGCAGACATGGCCAAAGCATGAATACGAGCAAGTCTGCTCTTACTGGCAAAATCCACGCGTATCGCTGCAGAGCTGCCGAGGCGTTGCACTTTTCAGCTCATGATTAGATGCCCAAGTCCTTCCCCTTATTAGACTTCCTTCCTGCCAGGACTGGACAAAAATGTGAGTCTTGTCTGCAGCGTTTGTGCTTGGGGTGTCTTTGTGTATTTTCCTATTTTTAGCTATGTAAATAAAAAGCCCTAAAGGGGCACCCACTACAGCTGGAGAGACAAGTTGGATTTTGTGCAAGACACCACCACCTTTCCCCCACAGTATGGCTTGGGTTCAACACTGTGGTTTTCAGGCACATGTCCTCCAGGGCACTGCAAAAAATTCCCTGATGAACATGAAAAAACAGAAATGTGTCTCTTGTGCTCCTTTCTCATTCCCTGATTGAGCCTAATGATTAACAGATGTCCTAAAAATAATTTTTTTTATAAGAGCAATATATTTTTTAATTGCTTTAATGGATGTTACTGTTAGCTATAAAGAACCTTATTTCTTCCTCAATCCCTTATGTCTCAATTGATTAATAATGAATAATGATTATAATAACAAGCATTCATAAAATGAATTGATATTTTATATTAACATTTTTATATGCTATATAATTTTATGTATAATGGCATAAATAATGATCAAGTAAATGTGAGAGTAAGAACACTCATACACAGATAGATGAGTATATCAGAAGTCTCCTTATGTTTGCATGCACCATACTGAAGATAAGAGGTTGGTCTTAGAGCTCTCTGCACATACAGAATATTTTTCAGGTGTTTGGTGTTTGCTAGCTCCTAAGAGCCTTCAATGCAATGAAGCAAATACCTATGTAGGCTGTAGGACTCAAGAGACGATGGAAGACTGAGGAAGATGTTGGCTGTTAGTGTCATGCAGGCTTTTGCATCCATACTGCAATTAGGCACAGGCATGAAAAGTGATTAACTTGTCAGAATTATGGAAGAAATGGACTAAAAGCTGCGCTTAAAGGCAATTTGCCCAGTTAAATGCAAAAACGTTCACTAAGGATGGTATGAATTACAAGAACATCAGGTCTTCGGTCTTCAGCACAAATCTAGGTAACATCAATGATTTTGTAGCTGACTTAACACCAAGGAAAGATCTGGACCGCAGAAGGAATTTTTCTATTGAATTGCAACAAGAGAGACCCTAACGAAGTGCTGGTGTATATAAGATGAATTGATTGTCTTTGTTTTCTAACCACCCACCCAGCAAAATTGAACCAGCCCTGCAAAAAACTTGTTTTTCAAAAGCCAAGCATGCAATGTGAAAGACATTATCCAATATACAGTAAAGGAATGAGAGGGAAGAGGGGGAAAAAAAAAAAAAAAAAGGCGTATTTCCGTTTAGGCTGTCCATTACTACCTGGGTTTATACTGGTGTATTTTAGATCTGCATTCACCCCTTGCCCTGTAGTCTTAATTTGTCTCTAGCAGGTATCTTTCTTTTCAGTTTCCAAGCTACATGCTGTTATGTCTCTCTTAATAATTTGTTTTGCAATCATACTGTGGAGGAATACTGACCAGAATAAGAAAAAGGAGTGCAGAACTCGTAATAGAAGCGTATTTTTCCCCTCAGTTTTGAGGTTTTCATGTTGTTTGTTACCATAGATGAAATGCAGCCTAATTCTGATAAGTGATTCCTATTTAGTCATACAGTGGATTCTCCTTTGAAATAAGTTCTTCACCTTATTTTCACCTTTTATTTGTCCACTCTCTCTGATGTGAAAGTTGGTGACACTTTAAATGCTAACAAGTGGAGGAGAAGTGGAATATTTCTATTGAGAGGTTGCATCTGCTTGTAGGATACATTCAGATATTGTTGTCTTCGATGCTTGTTTGAAGTGAACCACAGATCAGAGGAATAAGTAATTTTTTCAGGCAGTGTGAAGTGATTCACAGCCCTATGAACTCTTATTTGAATGGGAAAGGAAGGCAGTTTTGTAATTTCTTGTTTCTTGCAGCGCATTCTTTCATGGTTCATTAATGCTCTTTTTTTTTTTTTTTTTTTTTAAATGTCTTCCTTTAGATGTTTGCCCAACTATTGTGAACATGGAGGAAAATGTTCTCAGTCCTGGAGTACCTTTTACTGTGATTGTAATGATACAGGCTACATGGGAGCTACCTGTCATAACTGTAAGTAAGCCCATGCATGTGGTGTTTTCTGCTACAGCTGGTTTGTCAAAACGCACAAATTCTGTGAGATGTCACCTCTCAGAGTATTATGGGATGTGGCATGCCCTGATGAGATTGAAAAAGTTCAGGTGTTGGTCTAGGAATAGCAAAGGAATCCCTTTGCAATATGCCTGTTTCTTTGCAAATATTTTGGAGAAAACAAAAGCAGCTTTTGAATTTTTTTGATTGTTTTCCACATTTTTTTTTTCCCATATCGTATACTGATTTGGAGAATCTTAGAAAAAAATGCATATATGTACCTGCTCATTGGAGACAGATTTATTAGACATTCAGTTGACTTTAGCAAGGATAAGCTTGTTTGCTGAAGGGTGGTTTTAATCCATGATTGAGACTATATGTCAGTTTTGGCACTAGTAATGGATGCCAGTGATACAACAAATATTTGCTCTTAAGTAATATATCTGCTGTTGGCTTTTAGTGCCAAATACGTGTGGGCATATACAAGATGGATGGGCCTTCTTTGCTTTTGTGTATCTGGAAGTTTCTATACTAAGAACTCTGATTTTATGAGAATCTTATGAGAATTTTGGACCTTTGCTATTTAGCCTGTATTTTTTTGTGTTTTTTTCTGATTTTTTTAGTGCTTGAATTGATTTTGTCCTAAATCATAACAATCTATGTGATCTATTGTATTATTATGGACGTGTTTTTAAAAAAAAAAAAAAAAAAAAAAAAATCCCTAAAGCTCTAATAGGTCCGTAGATTTGGTGGTGAGGAAGCTTTGTGTGAGACGTGATAGGAGGCCATCCAAATTTGGCCAGTTCGTGAGCCTATGAAAGTCAGTTTGCGTATTTTCAGTAAAGACTAAGTCTCGAAAACCCCATTTCTTCCAAGGACTTCAGTGAATCGCAACTCCTGCTGAATATGCATCATTCTTTCAGGGAGTGACTGAGCACATTGTAATTGAACAGTAAGGATGAGGTGCAGGATGTACCAGGAACTCAGCTGATATCTATAAGGCTGGAACGTTATCTGTATATACAACATTTAAGTAAACACTTCTTTAGTAAGCAACTAGTATGTGATTTCAATCTGAATTGTCTTTGCTGTTATGAGTAAGCGCATCATGTATGAAACAGTGGCAGTATGTAAAACCAGGCAGCTACTGAAATCTGCAGCAAGGAGTATCAAGGTGAATAATATGTTTAAAAAAAAAAAAAGTATGTGTGTGTATAGTGTAAAACAGTAGAGACACAGCACTCTAGGAAGGCCGATAAAAATAGTCAGAAGGAGGAAGCTAAAAATAGAGCCTGTTTGTACAATTGAACTAAAGGGGAAATCATTTAAAAAATGAACGTAAAACTTTCTATCTTGTCACCAAAGAAGAAAGCAGAGAAGGAGCAAGTGAGATTAACAATTTCAGGAAAACCTGTCCCTGCCTCAGTTGTTTGAGCACTTAGACCACAGATAGGTTGAGACTGGTGAGATGCATTTTCTCCCCTGTAAGCTAATAACAGAAAAGGGGAAAAAAAACGTACTTAGTGGTTTGAAGATGAGAATATTAGCAACCACACTGCACCTCCGGGGACCTTAATGGTTTGCTAATTAAAGATGAAAGCATTTGAGGCACGGGGCTTGCAGCTTATGGGAGGGACTATTGAGAGGTCTGTTCATAGATGAATGTCTTCCAAGTAGTGAGGACACCCGAGCTCTACGCTGCAAGTACAACGGAAGCTAAAGCAGAAATTCTGCTTTGTTGTGCCGAGCCAGATGAAGGGTGGTGAGAGAAGTGCTGAGTTACTTAAGGTTTGCTGATATAAAAACTCTCCCAAAAGTTTCCCAGAGATGCGTTACGCCTTTACAGCAGATCAAGCTGCACACGTGTGGTGTATGCTATTCAGCTCTTAGGCTTATTTGCAACCATGCTATCAACAGCTAATTTGATTCTAGCTAGATTGTGGAGCCAGCTGCACTCTAAGCAGCACTGATAAATAGTGCCATTAGGTTGGTAAAATGCATTTTGTGTGCTTGAGACATACGATGAAACTATTTCAAAGCTGGTGGGCAAATGCAGGCCCTTGATAAGAAACCTACAGAACATGAGACGTTATCGCTTTTGGCTGATAGCAGTTGACATGCAGGAGTACCTTGTAGCCTGGGAATGAAAGCCTCAGATCTGATCACAGTTGTAGCTACAGAATATCCACAGTAAACAGGCAGCTCCTCCAGTCTTGTAATTCACTGCAGCTCTGTCGAAGTAAAATATCTGATTTCTTAAGGTTTGAAACATTATCTCAGCAGATTTTGATTTTTACATTAACATGGAGGCAGACAGGCCTGAAATGGAACTTCTACCACTATAGAGAAGTCATTTCTTGTATTAAACTGCCCTTTAGACCCCAAAATCCCACATCTGTACAGCAACAGTAGAAAGATATGGCTGACAATCTGCTCAAAGCCAAACATCCTGTGAATATTTTCATTATGATCTGGATTTTTTTCTTTCTTATCAGTGTTTTTTTTATTTTTTAAATCCTTTTGTTTTTGGAGGGGGGAATCATTTTTAAGAGATGGACGTGCTGCTGGTTGAACAATGTAAAAGACGACCATTCTTTGCCATGTTTTCAGGAGAAATTGTCATGTGTATCTACAAACTGGAACTTGTTGATTCAATATTTTATTAGCTCAGATTGGGAGACTCTACCATTTTAAGAACCGAGGTGGATTGCCTCTAACTTACTGTCACTATCTGTCATGTGCAAGTAATGCACTTTGGTGATACAGATGCTATCTTACTAGTTTCTTCAAGCGTTCAAAAGGACAGTGGTTCACACTGCGAGGAACAAGTAATAATACGGACTATTTGTACTCCAAGGAGTTTATGGTTAAGTTTATGAGGAAGGAGAACAGACAGGCTTATGTAGGTGATGGAGCACCAGAAAGCAGCGAGGAAGTCTTGATCAGCATCACAGGCAGTGGTTTCAGTCTTCCAGGTACATAATTATTGTTAGGCTTCCTTGTAGCCCAAAAGTCATAAGGTAGAGATTAGACAGAGGAAGAAATTGAATGGTTGCAGGTGTGAAGGAGTGACATGGGAGAAAGCAATAATGTGCTTATTTGAAAAATGTGAGGCTATGGCCAGAGCAGTTTGACACTTCTGACAGGGCAAAAATAGGAGTCATGACAGGCAGACATGATGGAAATATGTCATGAAAAGCGGGGGTAAATAGTTTGTATTTAGTGTAACACAGGATGAGTAGACTGGCAAGGCAGAACAGCAATTTGGTAGAAGAGACAAGTTAGGATGATTTTTGTACAAGCATGTCAGATTGTTATAAGTGGGACAAGATTTTGTCATAACTGAAGATGGGACTAGCTGGTGCTCAGACTTGAGTGGATAAAGAGGAAAGCACATGCCTCAAGATATGTATAAAGAACCAGCTGGGTCTAGACATGGCACCAGTGTAACCTTCCCAAGAGACTATTGCTTTTCTGCAGAACTCATATATCCCACTGCTTTTTCAAAATTACTTATGCTTCTGAAACTCCTTCCTCAAAAAAAAAACCCAACAAAAAATATCCCAAAAAACTAACCATTCAGAAGACTAGTTCATTCATCTTCTTTCCCCATCCTCCTTACCATGACTTTTTGCTTTCTCATTTTCACACTTGTTCTCACATCTTTTCTGTTATTTCTGCATATGAAATCCAGATGTGTCTACTACATCTGTCATCTCATTGTCAACATTTCGGTCTAAGAAGAGAGACTTGCAGCTACATGGAGAATTACTGACTCTGGCTGTAGATTGGCCTAGCAGCCAGTTCTACATTTTTCACCATGACTCAGGGTTTTATCTGTTCCTTGAGGATGGTTATGCCAATTAAACCATTACAGAAGGCATGGCAATATATGTGATAAAAGATGAGGCTTCACTGTGGAAAGGGTAGAGGGTGTGTTCCACTAAAACCTGTTTGTTCTGTGACGGACAGTTTTCACTCCAAAGTCTCATTTTGTCCTCTGCGCGCTCTTTTTTTTTTTCTCTCCACCTCCTCCTGAACTTAGCCATAAATTCAAAGCTAAACAGTGTTAAAACGCATTGGTGTTTTCTAGGTCTCAGTACTTTATGGGAAGAGATGGAATGTTTTCTAAACTGCTAGTTTCTGTCTTGCACAGCTTGTTGCCTGATGCACAGGTCCATGTTTTTCTGTTTACTACCTGCTAATCCTCCTTCACAAGCTGCACTCTGTGGAGCATTACCACTGCCTTCCAAGTCTTTTTTTTTTTTTTTTTGTTTTTTTTTGGGGGGGGGGGGGGGGGGGGGGGGGGGGGGGGGGGGGGGGGGGGGGGGGGGGGGGGGGGGGGGGGGGG